>JABSSZ010001031.1:0-48577 GCA_013755755.1 Fusarium sp. NRRL 25184
TGGCATGTCATGGGAGCGGCAGTTGGGGGATCAGCGGCGGGGTGAAGAACTGAGGAGAGGAGCCATTGGTAAGGTGGCCTTGATTGTCCTTGGAGGTATGTATTGACAATGGTGGTTAGGTATGCTCATTACGTCTCGAGAGACTCAAGTCTCAAGTACTGCCTGACCATCACGAACATGAGGAGGTTCACTGATGACGCTGCCACTCACACCAGCCAAGATACGGATAAAAGGAGATGAGGGTAAATGAATATGCACACTGTGGTGCAGTCATGCGTGATGTAAGTGGAGTGTGTGAATTTGACAGCGGTGAAACATCACGTATGTATCTCACATAGGTCGAGGATCAAAGGCACACACACATTGCGCAAGAAAGAGTCGGTAAAGAAGCCAGAACAAACAAACAGAGCTAGGAAGCTCATTGGTAACATATTGTACGTAGTCCTATCTCCCTTCTTGTAAATGAAGATTCGATTCCTTGGTACATAAACCACAAATGCTTGACAACTCCAGTAGATGCCTTTCATACTCAAACAAACACAGTCTAGTCAGCGCCAATAAGATGCTTGGGCAAGAATGTCCAGATTGTTCCCAACGTGCCAAGGATTGCGAACACAACCAGTAGAATAGCAGAAATAATCCTTTCACGCACTGTTACATCCTGCCAGAACAATTTCAAGTAGAATGAGATGGGCAGGATGATAGAAATGAGGGTACAAAGGGCGGCACCGAGGAATGCGCACACAGAGTCGAATGCCGGGAAGACAATAGAGATGAACAATAAAAGAATAATGACGAAAACGCGCACGAGGCCTCGTACTGCCTTTGTAACCAGAACCGAGGAACGAGTAGGCTGGCTGTGAGGCTGGTCATGATGGTGATGATGTTGATCGTGAACTCCACAGATGACGTCCAAAGTCGTGATGATAGGGCGAGCGTTGAGAGGGATCTTGGTCAAAGGAATGATAGCAATGAAGATTGACATGATGATCTTCAGAGCGTCAGGATAGCCCTTGGATTTGAGAATGTTGGAGGTGATAGCATCCTTGATACCATCACCAAACATTAGGAGACCAATTACAGCCAGGCATGTGTCCACCACGTACTAAAACAAGTTAGAGAGGCTTACAAAATATGAAGGTACTATGCTGTATATACTCACAGAGAAGGAAAAGGTAACATTAACGGCCTTGCCCCATTTGTAAGGGTGACGCATGTCACGATAGATCTGAAATGCTTTAGCTCGAGTGTCCAACTTGACATCGGTATAACTTACGGATGGAAAAACAGAGTGCGCACCCCATGGGCTTGCAAGGAGACCGTAGGCAAGAGGTACAGCAAGCCAGTTCTCGGGGAATAGATAGGTTGTTGCTGGCTCTCGCAATGAACCAGGATAGTGAGGTTTGTACAGGCCATCAATAATGACAATCACGACAACTGTATCATATCAGTAAATGCGTATTGGTGATACTGAGGAAACATGTACTCACTGCAGAAGGTCGAGAAAATACCAACGACGCTAGTGTAACTCAACAGGCGCAAAGGCATTGCATTCAGAACCAGAACCATGACAGAAGCCACAACCTTCCATGTGTTGACACTCGCAAGACCCGGAAGCAACAGACTGAGCGAGTCGGCAAAGAGAATCACCAAAGCCACACAGGCTGCTATCAACTCAAGACTGAAAAGGGCAGAAACAATGACTCGCGCTCGGGTTCCAAATGAGATATACGCCAGGTCGGAATACGTAATGAGACTGGGATCAAAATCCATGCACTTGGCCAGCAGCTTGCCGGTGTACGACGTAACAGCCGCTGTCAGAGTGAGAAGAAATAGGCCAGGGATCCAACCGGTCATCTGCAGGGCCAGTGGGAGACTGAGCAATCCGACACCGATCAGGGCATTGATCGAGTTGAAGACGGACTGAGGAAGAGTGCTCTGGCCCTCAACAGCAAGTACAACCTTATTGCCCTGCTTAACCTCTTTGACCAGGATGGGCTGGTGTTCGCCATGCGCTGCACCCTCGCCCTCTTCTTCCTCCTCGTCAGCTACGCCCCAGCCGCTACCCTCACTGAACGAAATGCGATGGCGCGAACTCCTGTCCATAGTCCCAAAAGGAGAAGAGTCTCGGAACGAACCATAGCTTCCAACAATATCGGGAGCTGCGAGGTGAGGCGGGACGGCGAAGATACTTGATCGGGGTGACCCAACAGGGGATGAGCCAGCTTCAACATCAAGTAGAGGCTTCGTCTCGCCATCACGATGGGGGATCCTCATTGACCTTGGCGAGGATTCAATGGCTGAACTAGACTCGCCGTTCGCATGCGAAGACGAGGCATCAAGATGTTGGCGCAAAAGACCCGATTGTTGTTGCGACAATCCTTGAACGTGGCTGCGACTATACTGAAGGTCTTCTGTATCTTGCTCCGGCGCAAGAACAAAGCTCGGTCGGCGAGGAATAACCTCAGGAAATCCTGCTGCTCGCTGCCAACTCCTGGCGAAAGATCGGAAACTGTTTACACCACCAATGTCTGCGATTGCTGCCAATTGGTAGGTGACGGACGACCTAAAAAATTATTAGCTACAAAAACCATCTGATGAATTTCATGTATTAGACATACCGCCTTCGCAGCCTAGAAAATCCTTCACCATTTTCTTGGTCGCCAGTTTGGTCGCCTTCGTCGTCCACAAGAGCTTGTTCACGCTCAAGCATGCTGTCGGTCACACTTCCCCGAGGCGAAGCTCCCCCTTCGTAGTCATCCCAGCTCGTAGGATTCCGCGCCGGAGACATTGTAATCGTGTATCGCCGCCAACTTCACGTGTGTTTTGGTATGTCCTTCTCGTCGTGTTTCGCGATGCTTGATTAGATCTAAGCAGGTACTCCGTGGTTCTTTAACAATCGTCCTGGGCCGCCAAGTGAAGCGTTGGGGTGGCAAAGGCTGCAGAAAAAACTAGAAAGTTGGAAGGATGGTTGCAATCAAGCAAGGTCTACAACGCAACAGCGGACAGGGTCTGCAGACTCGGCCAAATTGACGAGGTTTCACCAACTGTCGACGAACAGTTTAAATCGGTGCAAAAAAGGAATTGAGAGGAAGCAAGCAAACAAGCGGACAAGAAAGAGGGCAGACTCGGCTCAGGGTCATATGGCACGCGGCTCAACTTGGACCATAGTGGGCGCGCCAACAGACGAAGGACATGACGCTTATCGCACCGAAGGATAGTTCAAGAACGCCTGTGCCCTGTGCACACGATAGCCGATGGTCAGCGGCTCCTCGTTTTGGGCTTTGGTTTTGGATTTGAGCTTGTAATTGGGTTGGCAGGGTTGGATGGAACCAGCAGGGGTTAGGTTGCTGATACCAAGAACCAGTTCAAGCAGGCATGATAAGACGTTTGACTAAAGATGCTTTCTTCTCAATCTCCAGGACCCTCGATAGCTGCAGTTGAGCGCCACTAGGTTGATTAGCCTGTTCTCAGGGATTGATGGAGGGTCACGTTTGGTAACAACACCAACTGCCGGAGAATACGTATGAATGATAGGACAATGTCCCAAGTGTGCAGGCGACAAGCGACCAATGACTGACTAGAATGCGCAACGTCAACACCAAAGGAATGTCTCGCCGTTTCGTAGGACAACAACGTTGAAAGTCTCACTCATGAGCCATCATGACTGATAACTAATGGAATGGCCTAGCCACTAACTTAGCAGCTAGGGTTGGCGGTTGTACCCGCTTGAGTGCAGTCGCAGAGACATCGTCGTTGCACTGAACCCCACCTGTAATTCAACTTCTGTGCAGCTCCAACAGGCTTGACGGAATATGGCTTCGTTTTGGGTATGGGGTGGTGGACGCTCGACGCTCGATGGTGGAGAAATGTGCTAGGGGCCCACGAGACCAGATTCAAGGTAATAACTAATATGTAAGAGAGTGTCTGCAAGTCGTTGTTTGCGGGCGCAGATGTTGACATGTATGTAATGTAAGGTCAGGTCATGTCATGTCATGTTTTGCTGATTGTCCATGTTATTTGAAAGAGGGATAAAGACACAGTATCAATCTTGTTCTGATGTTACATTACGTCCATGCATTGGCAATGCAAACCACAGCAGGAACCAGGTTGAATGCACCTCCCATACACCTAACCCATCAACTGACCTCACCTCATCTCACTTTATTCCAACCTACCACATGCATAACCTACTACATATGAGCAACTTCTTCTTCAGAGCAACAAAACTATGCGCAAGAATGGGATTAATCTCCAAGCCTAAACAACTAAGAAACGACGTTTGTTTAGTCTCTTTTTTGCAGAAATCATAATTCGAACGCTCGTGGAGCAAGAAAACTTCTGACGTTGAACCAAGGTGCCAAAATAAACTGGTCTAAAGTCCTGACAAGATCTACTAAGTTTACCTAAGTATTTTTATCATTTAGATGAGAGGTCCTAAGTTTTCTTGCTTCCCCTTGCCTACCAAAGTATTTATTCCACGGTGCTACCTTGGTGAACTCGGATCTTTCTTATCTTATCGCAACTAAAAGTTGCTACGACTTCTAACTTCATCCATCCATCTCTCTAACAAATTCAACGTCACTCTCCAACTTAGTGAGTCTTTCGGCCGAATCTCGGACTTAGACAATCTCTCTATTAGATCTATTATCAATAATGCTCACACATCATCTATCTCCATCATGACAGCTCCTCCCGGTACAGCCCTCTTGGCGACAGCCAGCGACTCCCTCGCGCCTCTCATCCCCATCCTCAATGGTTTCGCCCATCGTCACAAGAACCAACATTCTTCGGCACACTGGTGGTCCTCCTTCTCTATACTGCGCCGCGCAGTCCGTAACCTCGTCAACGACCTCAACTCACGGCCTAGGAAGGTCAAACCTGGCGGTGTCAAGCGCCATGTTCATCCTTCTCTAGCGCGCGCAAAATGGATGGTGCGCCATGTGGTCCCTGGCGCCTTTGTGTAGGTCAATGGCTTATTAACATACCTTTCAACGTTGTAGATAGCTAATCGCATGTTTTACTCTACGCGCAGCACTTTCTCACAACTTGCAGCTGATAACCAACATGCACCTCTCGGACTGCTCCTCCTCTCGGTCCTTGCCCGAACCAACACTATACTCTCCCAACTCGTCCCTGACCGCGAACAAAACCCTTCAATCTCGACTAGTACAAAACCAACGCCTTCGGGGCCAAATAAACTTCAGACTTCAGATTCAAGAATGGACGGCGCACCCAATGCCGGGGTGGATATGGGCGTAGCCATTTCGCGTGATGGGCTTCTGTCAACTCAGAAGAAAACGAAACCAGTATCGAAAGCAGACCCACGCTCGAAAGACCTCAAGCTGAAGGAATATGAGACGAAAACGACACATACACACACCAACAAGATTCCGTCGGAAAGTGACACCACAGACAAACCAAAAAAGAAAACGAAGAACTGTGATGAATTGTCTAGTGTCTTCGGCTCTCTGTCATCGAAAAATGACACTACAGATAAGCCCAAAAAGAAAAAGAAGAAAGGCGACGCATTTTCCAGCCTCTTCGACTCTCTATAACGATATTATGTCATTTTCTATATGTACAAAATTCGAGTTATATACAGCTTCGAATACATATCACGAACAACAACCATGTCAGCAACCACTACAGATACAGCAAACTGTTTCAAGGACTGGTGATTTTCATTATAACTCACTGCAAAACTAGAAGCAAAAACACAAACGAGCAGATATGGCCCACTCTACGTTCATCCTGCTCTCCAAATTCCCCGTATCCCTGTGCGCCTCTTTGGAAGATCATGCTTCGCGCCGTAAGTTGAGCGTATGGAGCTTGATTCCTGTATCCGATATCCAAGTAACAAGAATTTCTGTCGCTCACTCTGTTTAGCCACCACGTGAAAAGCAGAATGCTTCCCCTCAAAGATATCCGTCCCAGTACAACCACCGCCGCCAAGCACATCACTTTTTCTCCGTCGTGTATCAGTTCGCCCTTGTTCGTAACCATGTCATTCTCTAGGCACAGCATCTAAAAAGCAACCCATTGAGCCGGTTCCTTGTTTAGTCAGGAATAGGGACGGTAAGACCAGATACGAGCCTTCATGTCGCCAGAGCCAGTGGCAAAGTATCTTCCTTGTGGACTAGGTGCAACGCTGATGACGGAGTTCTTATGTCCCTGCAGCATGAGTTGCGTCGTACCCGTTCTAGGGTCCCAAAACTGGACACCACGGTCCTTGGAGCCAGAAAGTACCCAGTTGGCCTCAGGGGTGAGAGCAACTGATAGGACAAAATCGCGGTGGCCTTCGAATGTCTTGACACACTTGCCACCCTTGGGGCCAGGCTGGTTTCCTTGACGAGGAGCGCTGAGCTCCCACATCTTGATAGTCCTATCGAGACTACCAGAAACTAGGTCTTTGCCGCTGGGCGAGAAGGCAACCGAGTAGACACTGTCCTTGTGACCATCAGGTCCTTCCAAACGCTCGACAAGGAAGCCGGAATGAATGTCCCATACACGAACACTCTTGTCGAGCGAGCCTGCAGCAACGAATTGGGTATCGGGGGAGATGGCAACAGTCGTGACGCCATCCTCTATTGTCAGAGTGAGAGTGTTGGTGCCTTGTTCAATGTCCCACAGGCGTACTGTTCGATCACCACTGCCCGAGGCAATTGTTCGACCATCACGAGCAAAGTCCAGCGAGTAAATATCTTGCTCATGACCAGAGAAGTGATTTCGAATGGTTCGAGTTTGGATATCCCATACCTAACCAATATTAGTAGGTTCAACATTTTACGTTTCTGACACAACTTACTCGAATCAACTTGTCTTCAGCACCAGTAGCCAGGTAGCGACCATCGGGACTAAAGCAGACACTGCGAATGTAGAGATCGGCGCTCATATCAGAGGCATTATGGTCCTCGAGCACGCAAACCTTTTCACCAGTTTGAACATCAAAGATCTGGGCAGATCGATTGCAACCAGTTGCAACATATTTGCCATCATGACTGAACCTGACGCAGCATACGACACTTTCGTGGTTGAGAGAGTGGACGAGGTCCACATCCAGAACACGCTGGACTTGAGGGTTGAAAATCGCATACCAATCCTGCCCAGTCTTCTTGTTGTGAGGGGCCACAGAGTCAACTTCAAGGTCTCCAAGAGCGTTGCCAACGGCGGGGGCATGTGGGCCTCCCATTCGACCGTGTTCGGGAGTCGGATGGCTGACTTGAGGGGAGGCTGCACTTCCAGGGTAAGGCACCGGGGTGTTAACCTGGGGAGTAGCAGGTCCGACGGCACCTGGTGGACGACCGATACCCCTTCTACCGGGACCGGGAGAAGCGGTGCTCTGCGGCTGGGGGCCCATACCATTGGAAACGGGGCCCGGAGGATAGTTCTGAGAGTAAGGTGCTTGCTGCGCGTTAGGGTGAGGAGGAACGGGAAGGCCAGGAGGCCCTTGGCCCATTTGGTGTTGAGGTCCCAGCGGTTGCTCCTGAGGAGGGGCATGTCCCTGCTGCGTTTGCTGCTGCTGTTGCGCACCTTGGGGTTGGCCCTGCTGACCCTGCTGCTGGCCTGGCTGAGGAGGAACGAGACCTCCCTGGCTACCGCCAGCCATGATGCCACTGAAAAGACCATTGCCGGGGGCGATAGAAGGAGGCTGCTGGGAGGGCGCTGCATGTTGAGGTGGGCCGGGAATGCCAGGCTGGATACCTCCCTTTCGAGCAGCCTCGAGTTGGTGTCGCAGAGCACTGATCTCATCTTCATACCTGTGATTGGGGAGGTTAACGGACATCGAAATTACTGGCGCGAAAAGATCGGCTTACTTCTGCTTGAGGCTGAGATGAGTTTGCTCCATCTGATACACCTTTTCACGAACAAGTTGCATTTCGCTGACTTGCGCGGCAACTAAAGATACACATGTGTTAGCTGGGGTGAAGGAAAAAACGCGATATGAGCTATCGCCGTACGAGTAGTAGACATACTCTGATGCTCGTAGTTTTCCGTCGCGCGCATCTGAGTATCAAACTCGACCCTGATCTGTTCGAGCAACTCGTTCAGCCGAGTAGAATTGCCTTGGGGGCCGCCCCCCATGGCGCGATGCGGATACATCGACATTGCGCAAGGCGGGTCTCAGCAATGAGTAGAGGCTCGTTGAGACGAAAGTTAATTGCGGCGAGGTCGACAATAATGAAATTGTTTATCGCGCTACGCTTCGTGTATTCGACGTCGTCGATGAGTTGGCGCGCGAGGCTGGGTGCCAAGTCAAGACTTATTGATCAAGGATGTTGGCGTTGGCTACCAACGCAAGGCAAGGCAATTACAGACGCGAACCAAGGAACGCGAACTGGACAGATGCCGATAAAATCGAAGCGTGTGGACGCCCTTGGATGAGCAAGGTCCAGCTCGGATAGTCGTAGGATATGATATGCGCCGACGGGTTGGCCAGTTGTCGACGTTTCGGGTAAGAAGTGATTAATTGTGATGATGTTTTGATGGAAGAGTAAGAGGGAGAAAAAAAGAGAGGCCCGGCCGAGGAGGAAACGGAAGCGAGTGGTGCAGAAGCAAGAACCCGACCTAAAGCATGGACGTAGTGCATGGGTACCTTAGTAGTAGATATCAGCCTCTAGCGGCTAGCCTCCAAGTGGGTCCCCACCCTCCGAGCCAGGTGGGTGCTAGGCGGTCCGGGGCAATCTGCTGGCTCCATTTGGGCGGGGCTGCCCTGTGGCTGCATTGGTTGGTTTGCTAGAAATACACCTTGCAACGCCTCAAAGCCTCAACGCCTCCCCTTAAAGTCCCCCTTCTTTTGCTTTCTCATTACGGTTTTTGGTTCTTTCGCCTGACGCTGTGACACCCTTTTTTTTTTTCCTTCGACGACAGTCTAAGACGGGTAGTTAGCGCACGCCCTTTTCCCTCGTGCTCCCCCTCCCTGTCACTGACCTAACCTTGGCACCTTGAGATGCCACGCTGCAGCAGAACGAACACTACGCTACACTACACTACAGGTCCTAGAGTGTCCATTGGAAGTGTGATCCTCCAGTCTCACGGGAAACTCGATTGCTGTTGGGGACATGTGGACGGGCGGGCAAAGAGGGGCTTGTTTGGCTTTTTGCATGGATATTACATGAATTCCTACTTGCGCCATGATTGGTATCATTCTCGGATCTTTGGCCGAGACTACCACCCTTGCCCTGATTATTGGCTTTGCGGATTCTCCATCATAAACTGAGTTTATGACAGACTCCCCGGCTTCACTGTCATGGCGCAGATCATGCTGTTGCTAAAGGTTCGAGTTTCTGGAGCCGGTGGCATGTCAATTATTGTTGACATCAACAACTGGAGAACCATGCAAGTTAAAATAAGTTTAGCTCTCTCCTCACAACAACCCTTTCCCACCACATGCTGTCCCTTAGCTCAGAGATGCTTCCTCCGAGCCAATTGGGTTGCGATGAGTGGACTGTACTCCTGTGTCTAACTTCTGCAGACCTTGCTTGCATCTGTGACAAGACAACACAGCACAGCACAACTGAACACAACAGAGCCGCGCCACCGTCAAGGAAAACGGAAGTGAGAGGCAAGTCTCGTCGGATTTGACCAGTTTTGTGTGACATTCTGTGCCACGTTTAATGGAAGGTGACTGGTGCCACATGCCTCATCCTCTCGCGAACATGATGCATCGTTAGTCATTGTCATAAATGATGAGTTGCGAGTGGATGATAAGATAATCGTGAGGGGCATCAAGATTTGCGTTTGAATGTTCATTCGTTCTGCTGAGTCGATTAACGTCACCATATTCGGGTATTTTCGATTCTGTCCAGAAAAGTTGGTGGGCGACACACGACTCACAACGGCTGAGAAAATGGTGATAAGGCTTGAGTATCTGACTCGAGACAGATTAAAAGCATCGCGCAGCTGGCCTTTGTCATCATACTCAACCCATCTGCGGGGTAAGATGCTCGCTCACAGAAATCCTATGTGTTCGCAGTTACTTCATCTTGGCCTGTAACAGAGCAGATTGTCACACGTGATCTCTTGGTTCTACTTTATCAATAATAACGTTTGGGCCTCTCACGATTGATTTTATAATACATCGGTTGCCTTCTTTCCAGTTCTCAAAAAGGAAAATCCAAGTTAAGTTCCCCATCAGTCACACACTTAGTCATAGATATAAAAATAAAGTTGCCCAGCCGAATACAGCTGAAAGTCATTGGCGTAGAGTAAACTTATGAGGTAACAAAATAATGCGGAGAAATAGTTCAAATTTTGGCCCAGGAATCATGAGAAAAGATATAGGGTAAAGTACCTATCTGATGTAAAGAGCCCAGAAAGCGTGACCCATTGAACCAGGGCTGTCAAGGCTGTTCAGGAACAGCTAGCTATTCCCTCTTATACCCGAAATCCCGTGGGTTAGGGGTCCAAAGTCAGCATACCTATCAGAAGACGTCAGTTCATATTCGTCCCTGTGTGATATTTCCAGGGTTTCCCCGACGTATTCGTTTCCGTATCTCCACGCTGTATGGATGAATCGACAATTCATTGTCGAACCATGATATTGACTTCAAGTATTCAGATGAAAACGAACAAAGCACAGTACACATGATGGGTGGAATTGCAATGTGGAATATGACATATTGAATGTAAAATCCATATTATTGCAGTGCTATAGGCCTCAATTCAGAGCAAACCCTAGAACCATTGCGCAGTGAACATCACACTACATCGATTCAGTCAGTCTATCATATTCTCGCAATAGGTATCAGCACGATCTCGTGGCGTAGTGTTGCGGTGAAGATGTACTTTAACAACTCCCCTTTCAAGGCTGAATGCCTACCTAGAGCTGAATCGTTCGATATATTGTCTTCGTGATATCGGAAAATAAATGGTCCTCGATCCAGAGTGGAACATCAATTCCAACTGTAAAAGCCAATTGGTTGACAAGCACTCGGGCTCTGAGAAGCCGGGAACAGACCACTTCAATCAACACAAGAAACGATATTAAATTAACCCTTGTTAATTTTTTTTGGTGGTTGATGAGGCACGAAATGCAGCTGAACAGAGCATTTGCTCTCCCCGGGCTTGTTCGGAGCCCATCATGCGATTCTCATTCAAAGACGACCGTTACTGGTTCCGGTACTTGACGAATCTCATCTCCAGCATAGGAATTCTCCAATGAGAACTGTAGAGATTTCTGTATTCGTATTTACATTCTTGCGAGAATTTCATGTTTTGAATATCCCTTCACATGCATCCAGCGTATCAATTGACTTCAAAGGCAAGTTCTCTTGTTCGTCTAAGTTACCAGGAGCTCCTCTTCTCGTACGTCCTACATCATAAGATAAATCTAGAAGCTCTCACTTCCAAGCTCCCCAATTGGCTCAATGGAACTCTAAAGACCCTTTCTAGAACTCCACTTGTCTCTGCATCCCTGACAGAAACAACGGCCCCGCCTCGCAAGCCGCCGATGGGCCCTTGTAGTATCAGACAATGTGATTTCCTTTCCCTTGGTCGGTTCATTGATAAAGAAGACGATGCCCCTTCTGTGAATAGATTTGGTTTTCTAGATCATTGCGTCTCGTAGGGGTTCTCAGTGATTCTTTGTTCCGTGTGGTTGACTCTTAACCTGAGTTCGTGGTGTTTCTCTTGGTCACTTATACCAGTCTTCGCCTCGTCACTTATAAGTCCACTCATTTATCTACCCGCGGCTTTATAACTTTGCAACAAACCCAATAGCCGATCATGGACGTCGTCCTCGAGGTCGTCGACACCTTTATCGCCGATTACGCATACGCCTACTTTCACCCAAAGCCTCCAGCTCCTTATGATTTCCCATCGCCCTCAAACTCGACAGATACGTCGGCCAAGGCCTTCTCAGCATGGACTTACAAGCCAGCCACTCAATTTATAAATCTTGAGCCAGCAGAGGAGGCTTACATGAGTGCCTGGGATCGCGACAATCCTCTTCGACAAGCTCTGACCCTATATCTTATCACTTGGTCAGTCTTCATTCTGAGATTTACAGATTTAGCTAACAAGCCTTAGGATCTTTGGGCTTCTCGTCTACTTCATCGTCGCGACACTCTCATACATCTTCATCTTCGACAAGCGAACCTTTGATCATCCTCGTTTCATCAAGAACCAAGTCCGTCTTGAGATCATCGCAGCCAACAAGGCCATGCCCGTCATGGCCATCATCACGGCACCTTTCTTCCTCCTTGAAGTGCGCGGATACGGCAAACTCTACGACACCACTGAGGATGGACCCGGGCTCTGGTACGACTTCCTCCAGTTCCCGCTCTTCCTCCTCTTCACCGACTTCTGCATCTACTGGGCTCATCGCTGGCTTCACCACCGCCTGGTCTACAAGTATCTGCACAAGCTTCACCATAAGTGGATCATGCCTACACCCTTTGCTAGCCATGCTTTCCACCCTCTCGATGGCTTCACTCAGTCATTGCCATACCACATCTTCCCTTTCATCTTCCCGCTCCAGAAGATGGCGTATGTGGCGCTCTTCGTGTTCGTGAACCTTTGGTCTGTCATGATTCACGATGGCGAGTATCTCACCAACAACCCCGTTGTCAACGGCGCTGCTTGCCACTCTCTCCACCACTCTCGCTTTGAGGTCAATTACGGCCAATTCTTCACTGGCTTTGACCGCATGGGTGGCACATATCTCATGCCTGAGCAATGGATGTTCGAGCGTAATATGAAGATGTCAGAGGGTCGATGGAAGAAGGAGATTGAGAAGGTCGATGAGCTTATTGAAGAGATTGAAGGTAAAGACAACCGTACATACGGTTCGTCTAGCACCAAGAAGACTCAATAGATGTGTTTCTGGCTAGCCTCAAGTCCATTGCCGATTTCTGGCAAACCGGATTTGGTCAATTTCTTGCATCAGGACCAAATCCTCATTTGTCACTAAGCGTCAGTTAATGGCCCTGCCAGTTGACAAGGTTGCCCATCCCCTGGTCTAGCGTCGGGCATTCTTTGTATAAGATTTTGACCTTTGTATGGGTATTCACTCACTCACGGCGTTTGGCGGAGATCACGATGATATGATGGATTCATCGATTGCATATTTGTTACTAGCAGATAAAAAAAGGACAATAGCTGACTGGGCACACATAATCTACTCAGTTAATAATAACCATTTCGCATCCCACCTTAACTCCTTGCCTTGCAGGTCATAGATGAGTGCAGGCTGCTGATATCAAATCCTTTATTGAGCAATCCAACAAACGCTGCCGAAACATAGAGGAATAAGGAAAACGCATAAAAAATCAGGGAAACCAAAAAGACTCGATAGGTATAGGAAATTGCATCTGGTGTGCCAACGTAAAAAGTGGTTCGCAAGTCAAGCAATCTATCGCTTTGACATTGTGTAATTTCTGAATGATGTTGGAAGCATCGAACTTTGTAGAGTAGGAATGACAATAATAATCGGAGAGTCGAGTTCGTAGTCGAATATCGTCGTAATGGGCTACGTTGCTCGTCGGGTACTTGGCATGTTCACGCAACTCTTACGAGAAGCTCACGAACTTCGGATCCCTCGGTAATCCATCAGCGCCAATACCATTGGCCTTGAATCGGTTCTCCATGTAGACCTTCCTCGCCTGGTCAAAGTTCATCCTTCTCTTCTTCATGATAGCGAGAACCTCAGCCTTGGCCGCATCGTCAAGACCAGCGCGCGAATCGCCTGACTCAACATTTCCAGAGAGATCAAATGTATTGCTGGAGAGACCGGCCTCGATATCGCCGGCGAAACTGTTCGGGAGTCGCGAGTAGATGTAGTCTGCGCCAGGGAGTCTTGGTCGCAGATGTTGGACGTGGGGGATCCAGTGGGCGCGGGTGAAGAAGAGAACTGTGCCGAGGACGAGGGCGAAGAAGGAGATCGAGTAGAGAAGATACGACATGTTGGGCGAGTTTGTATTAAAGAGGAAGATCGGTAGTGGACGTCGATCAATATATTTATGCGTGACGCAGCGATGGGAAGAGACAAACGATCGGGCACAAAAGAGAGGAACAGCCAAGTCGCAGGCGTATAAAGAGAATAGAATTTCAAAGTTGCATGATAAATAGCCCGTCTCGAGTAAAAGACGGACTATAAAAAGTCGCAAGTGCAGAGTTTATTAATCGTGGTTAATATTTCTCGCCCTCCGCAGAGCAAAGCAAAGCAAGGCAAGGTCCGGATTTGAATAAGTGCAAGTGGAAGTACAGCAACGAAAGTGAAAGACGAGCCTCCTTCCCTTTGTCTCAGGAATGAAAGTGCTGACGTGACTCTGTTTGCGAGGCCTCGGGCTCCCTCTCCCAATCAATTAAGCCACGCGTTTCTGGCTTGGCACAGCCGCTATAGGCACAAGGACACGCAAGTTGGTTCTGGAGTTGTTTATTGAGAGATAGAGGCATACGCTGTGATATAGACTTCAATCACCGAACCGAGCAATGTGCCCTTATAATAGGAATGAGTGTTGAATGTCTTATTTTATGACATCAGGGGTCGGTCGTATCAACCATTCATTCGCCTCTCACTGATCAACTCTGTTCCAATGAACCCACTGACACTCTGGCCCAGTCTTTCGATGCTCCCGTCGGCCCCCTTTGGCCCAATAAACTCAACATGGCTGTCTAGCCCTGTTTGGCATGCTAGGCGAGCCCCATAATTTCTCTACGCACAATTCTCGAGCCCGACTTTGGTGAATAGGTAGTCTTTGGAACTGGATATCTCGACGACGACAACCTCAAGCTTCACTCTCCCCGGTCAAATTTCACGCCAAAACCTCCATTCACAATGTCTACCGCCCAGGAGCTCTCCAACATTTCCTCGGACCTGATCTGGGAGATCGTCCGTGAGTCTCCCTTGGACAAATTTCTCATCTGATACGATATGAATTTTGGCCTACGATATGCGCCTTGATATTGAAGAAGTCAATTACTGAAACGTTTTTGCGATCGCGCAGGTGACAACAACTGCTTCTCCGCCAAGAGCAAGAAGAACGGCGGTGTTCAGTTCTCCCGAGACCCCCTTAACCTGACCAACAAGACTTCTCGCAAGGTATGATTCTGTTCCCGAGTTTTGATACCTTCTTGGATATTTGAGGGGTCATGGTAGATCGTGTGCGCTAACTCACCTAACAGCACGCTGGTTTCGTCAACGACAAGGTACGACCGCAACAGCCCCGATGAAGACGTCTCGACTCGATGAACGTACGATGCTAAACAAACCGAATTAACAGGCCCTCGGTATCTCCTCTGGCGAGAAGGGTGCTATTGTTGTCACCTCCAAGAAGGCTCAGCCCAACAAGCCCGCCCAGAACCTTGTCAAGACCTCTTACAGCGGATCCAAGAGCAACCGCAAGTGAGTATTCGACTGTCCACACCGTCGTTGTTATTCGACATCGAGCCTCTGCGGAACGGGGCTGACCGTGATTCTTTCGTACAGGACCTACCAGGCTGTTGCCAACCAGGCTGCCAAGAACGGTTACCGTGCTGACCTCCGCTCCGCTGCCGTTGAGCGTGCCTCCGCCCTCAAGAAGTCCAACAAGCCCGTCAAGCCCGAGCCCGAGCAGAAGCTCCGTGGCAACAAGGCCAAGAAGGCCGCTGCCGCCGCTGAGGAGAACTAAGCTGTCTAATACCAAGATAGAAATGTATTGTGAATAAGGCTGGGGCATGAAGCTAGGGAGGCAAGCTGCATAGCCCACAACTGATGAAAAAGGGATCAGTGTGGGAATAGCACATGAACCGAGGTCTCTGGGTCATTCACTGCTGGAGTTAGTGAGCTCAAAATGAATGAATATCTCGCTGACAATATCGTTGGCAACCCAAAATTTGTGTCTCAGAACAAGAAAGTGTATGTTCGTGATTGTATGATGCAGGTCACATCAACAACCATTGAGGCTCAACTACTCTTTGATGTACCGTCAGTGACGTAGCACAATAACAGTCTCAGCCAATAATTAAATGCATGATTGACATGGCCGGTCTAGACAAAATCTGCACTAACCAGTTCTCTGATCATCGGTGGAGGCTCACGATGTTGTCTGGATGTATAAGTGCGAAGCGGTAGAATTCGGGTCATGACTTTGGTACCACGGGATACCGAGGATCATGCCGAGTGTCAAGGCGCCGAGGATCCTCATGAATGCGATTCAAGACGTCACTGTCCCGGATAAGTTCGGAGCAATATTTTGAACAATAAGATCATATGTCGGAATGTTTTGATGCTCAAGACCTCATGTAGCCACAATCCGGAATTAGTTTTCTTGAGTTAGACGCATGTCAATCTCCAGACGCTGACCGAGGTGAAGGGCATAAAACATGGTTGGTGCAATAGACGCAAGTCATCCACCGAAGTCAGTTTCTGAACGACAAATATCCGGCTGCCATACGACATGAGGCATATCAACATCCCGATACTGGAGGCTACCATCCACGGAAGTATCGGAAAAAGACGAAACTTGTTTGACAAGATATCAATCAAGAATCGTGATGATGTTTCAAAAGACTTGGCTCATACTCAAAGTGAGCTAATAACAACCAACCACCAAGGTTGCAGAGATGCATTGCGAAATTTCCAAATTTGGTAACGGGGAGGGATCAGCCGCCCCCTCATCTTGGTGGCTTGAACATCTAGTTTGTTGATTTTCTGCAAACAGTGAACTCTTGTAACGAGAGGGCATTGTCCACTTATAGGTTAAAGACCCAGTAAGGGAAGAACCAGAGCGTACTGTACTACACAAGGTGGGGTTTACACGATAGGATTACCAACACTTTCATATGAGCGACTTGTTTGATTGTCTACGTGGAGCTTGGTTGGACAATTGAGTTTGGATCTGGTGTGCTCACCGGAGTTGGGTCGGGGTAAAAATCGCTTCCAACTCGGGGTTGCGACGGTCAGGCCCGTGAGTTGTCCAGACCTGTCGAGTTAGAAGTGCAGGGGAATATCGGTCCCTTGACAGCCTTCCCCACGGGACGCTGGATGGGAGGGTTCAGGTTCAAGAAGCGAACCAGACTCAGGTCCGCGCGATCGTTAGCATAGTCTGTCAAGGCAAGATTGATCTCTCATCAATGTTGATTGGTATAAGACCCAATCGAAAGTAGCGGACAATGGGGAATCTGATGCATGAAGTGGTCAGGGCTTGTCCGTTGCTCCGTTGCTATCGTACGTCGTTCTCCATCAGAATTTATAGTCTATCCGTAAGACCCCCAAAAAAGAGAAAGGAAAGCAGCATAGAAAGGGCGCTTGCGCACCAGTCTTGGCGCAAGGCTTTGCGCCAAGTATTATGCCAGGTCTCTGGCAACTGGAGCGGATCGCCAACGCGAATCAAAGTGGGCGGGCGAGAGGGGAGAAACATCAATGGGTGAAGGGAAAGAAGAAATCCATGATGGTGGAGGCATGTAAGATGCCTAGGCACCTCAGGTAGGTAGTCTGAGATAATATCATGAGTATTAGCAAAAGCCCCTCCCGCAACCATCAAAGTCCTCCGAAAGTGTGGGTGATATTAGGACAGTAACGTAATTGTTCGAATACAAACTCGTGATAGATGGTAATAAGCAATCAAGAGCTGGCGAAAGAGAGGCGAGATGATGATGCCGCTCCTCTTGGTTCGACTGTTCAATAGGCCTGGCAATGGGCAGTGGGTTCTGGACTGTGGATGATGCCCCTCAATTGTCGATGATAGCCATTGACCCTTGCAAGGAGGGGTTTCTCTGAGCGTGCATGGAACTGGAACCCCCCACTAGAGCTCTCATAGAGTTGCACAGCTCTTTTCTGCTGCTTTCCCCGCTCGACATCTGGCACCTAGTCTGTCGCACATGTCTGCGGCAGAAAAGATGGAGGGAAATATAGACGCCTGTGATAATCTCGGACATGTAAATTTGCCAGCCCAGCCCAGCCCAGCCCAGCCCAGCTCCGTGAATCGCCGTAAAGGTGCCCGGTCAGCTCGGAGAGAATAACTCGGGCACTGTATGTAGTAATGCAATAGAGAAGTGCTATGATGCCTTAGCAAGGGGACTATATCCATTAGAATACCTTACGTCGGGAGTGTCTCAGCGGCTTGAAGGATACCCGTATGGAGAGCTGTACCTAAAGTATCTGGAACTAACTCACCTTAGTAGAGTACGGCAGGTATCGCCGTCCGTGGTGGTTGCCGCAGTGTACTGTACCTTACCAGTAGCAGCCCAGTCATCGCTTGTTCTCCTCCGTCGTGTCGCATTAACCACCCTCGAGGCTCCCGTCTTCCTCTACATTACTTATTAGAACCCTCTCCCACTTCTTGACCCTCCTCCCACTCTCTTCATTCTTCCCACATCTTGACTCTTCCCATCCAAACTCCTCGTCCATTACTATCTTCTCTCTCTTTCGCAAAGTCTCAACAGAGCAATTACCCCTCCTTCAATCCCAGCATACTTGTAAAATCAGTCAAAATGGTCAAGGCTGGTACGTACGAGCGCCGTCTCACTCACCCCGTCACCTTGATGTCTGCCTATGATATTTGCGCTCTTGACACCTTCATGTTGTCTCTCAGCACTTCTCAGAGCACTAATTGACGATTTGTATAGTTGTTGCTGGCGCCTCTGGTGGCATTGGTCAGGTACGTTGAAACTTGCTCACTCAAATCTTGAAATTGCACCAGCTAACATTGATCGATATACAGCCTCTTTCTCTTCTCCTTAAGACATCCCCTCATATCGACGAGCTCGCTCTTTACGATGTCGTCAACACTCCCGGCGTTGCCACCGATCTCTCCCACATCTCCTCCCGCGCCGTGAGTCGACCCCGGATTTTCCCATGTCCAACATGCATAATTCCCTTCCACCGAAACACACTATTTGCTCACACCCTCTACAGAAGACAACTGGCTACCTTCCCGCCAACGATGGCGCTAAGGCTGCTTTCAAGGACGCCGACATTATTGTCATCCCCGCTGGCATTCCCCGTATGTAAAGTTTACCCCGGACATCCGGCGTTGGTCCCCGCGTGTCCGACCGACCCCGGAGCCCGTCCCCCAGTTTTTACTCTACTGACCACATCCCCCGCACAGGCAAGCCTGGCATGACTCGTGACGATCTCTTCAACATCAATGCTGGCATTGTGAAGGGTCTCATCGAGGTCGCCGCCGAGGTCGCCCCCAAAGCCTTCATCCTCGTCATCTCCAACCCCGTCAACTCTACCGTCCCTATCGCCGCTGAGGTCCTCAAGGCCAAGGGCGTCTTCAACCCCCAGCGTCTCTTTGGTGTCACCACCCTCGACATTGTCCGTGCTGAGACCTTCGTTGCCGAGATCACTGGCAGGGCCAACCCCCAAGAGCTGACCATCCCCGTCATTGGTGGTCACTCTGGAGAGACCATCGTCCCTCTTTTCAGCAAGGCCGAGCCTGCCGTTCAGATCCCTGACGACAAGTACGATGCTCTCGTGAACCGCGTCCAGTTTGGTGGTGACGAGGTCGTCAAGGCCAAGGATGGTGCTGGCAGCGCCACTCTGTCCATGGCTTACGCTGGTTTCCGGTAGATTGCCCGACCACTTCACGTTGCTTCACCCAGTACCTAACATGGTTGCAGATTCGCCGAGAAGGTTCTCCGTGCCGTAAAGGGCGAGAAGGGACTCGTCGAGCCTAGCTACGTCTACCTTGGCAGTGTTCCTGGAGGTAGTGTTCCTGGAGGTGAGGCCATCGCTAAGGCGACTGGCACCGACTTCTTCTCTGTTCCCATTGAGCTCGGCGTAAGTGACAGATTGTTTCGTTTTTAGATGGGATATGTGCTAATATTACGTAGCCCAACGGTGCCGAGAAGGCCAGAAACCCACTGGAGGGTATTACCGAGAAGGAGAAGGCTCTTCTGGACAAGGCCACCGAGGGCCTCAAGGGCAACATCTCCAAGGGTGTCAGCTTTGTCCACAACCCTCCCCAAAAGTGAATACCCCCTATTTGATATCTCCCCTAATACCCAGTAAGAGGCTTCCGGAGCAGACAAGGACACTCCTGAGTAGGCCCATAGCTATGGCACTAGACATAGTAATATGAGTCATGAGCACGATTGCTGATGATATGACTTTGCGCAGGCTGTGAAATGTTCCGGGCGATGATTTACGGTCGATGTCTTTATAGTCCCGATATTGATGAACCTCGGGGACTGCTGCAGGTATGATTGGAGTTTTGGTCAAGGATTGGTCTAAACCATGGCGAAATTTAGCTCTTGCGCGTTCATAGCACTCGTTGGTCGGATGTTTGGCGTGCTGTGCCCGGGCTTGGTAGATGGGTATCATGGTATTATAGCTAGACAGACAAATCCCTCAGGGCTTGTTTGGTATGGTTTTAATCTGAAATACGGCACCCGGCAACTCGTTGATTTCAGCTTGGACACTGGTGTTGATTCCAAGGGCAGCCAATGCACCCCGCACGACACCGCATGGGAACCATAAGAACTGCGAGATGTAGCAAGTCAATATAAGAACATATTATATGAAGAGATCGGGGCTTTCTGGGACCTTACCGGCTGTGCGCGAACGATTGCTTGGCCGCCAGCTTCTGTGCTCATGCGCGAGAAGGGTCGGAATAGGTTGTCGGTCAATACGTAGACTCCCTGGCTCAATATTAGCGTAATGTTCTCGTACCACAGAGAAAGAAAACGGACTCTGTGATTTGTCTTCAGATTGTCAATATTCTTGCCAAACACCAGCGTCCAGAGATCTTTGCAGAGGAATTTGATGACGTCGAGTGTGTCGTTGAATCGTGGTCGGTCTCTTGAGAATCTATTACGATGTAAGCTATGACGGCGTAGAGAACCTCAGACATCAATGCGCACCTCTCTACGAGACCCTGCCCAACTCTGTACCCCAACATCTCAAGGCGATAGTGCACTGCGTCCATATCCTCTTCCTCGTCCTTCCTTGTCGCGGTACCAGCCATTATTCCGGCTGCGCTGGAGCTTACTGCATGGCTAGTTGAGGCGGTATCTGCGGGTGCGCCATTTGATTCTGATGCGATAGAATCCCGCTCATGAGTTACGCGGTAGGCCATGGGAACGAGCTCAATAAGGAGAAAGTCGAGACAGGAGGAGCTGAGGAAGTTGGCAGATGGATCGCTCGAGTTAAAGGGAGGCATGACGGGTTCGAAAGACATGATGAGCGACTTGGTAGATTTCACTTTAGATCATCAATATCAGAGAGAGTGGTCGGAGCTATGTGTGATCTGGAATATGATTGAATATTCGTGCGCGTGGTAAGTAAAGGACGTCGTTTGCGTCGAATTTAAAGGGATACGTACTTCTAAGCTCACCGAAGTGCTCTGCTCTGCTGGTTGGATCCATTAGACGGGAGCTTCGAGCTCGCTGAGTCAGCATCGTAGATAACGATAAGCCAGACCTAATGAAAGGCTGGAGTCCATGTAACGCGGGGCTCAATGGAGGGAAAGAGCAAAGAGCGCGGGGCAGCATGAAAAGTTAGAAAAAGTTTAGTGTAGGTGCAGAGTCAGTTCGATACTTGTTCAGTCCACCACCAACTTTTGTCTCTTTACAGAGCTGGTTCCTCTCAAAGGAATCAATCAAAGCAAGTAACATTCGAAACTGAGGTGTCTACATGAAATACTGATTATTTACTCTTTTAGTATCTATAAAGACCTTGAGTCGAGAAAGTCTGTGGACCGATTCTCCCCGCCGAATCTCGGAATCGCATTCGTACCTATTCTTCTCCTCGCACATATTCTCACGAACCGACATGGCGGACCTTCGAATTCTGCTCATCGGCAACGGCGGCCGTGAGCATGCTCTGGCTTGGAAGCTCAGCCAGTCTTCTCGAGTGGAGCAGATCTTTGCTGTCCCCGGTAACGGAGGAACTGCTGGATGCCCCAAGACCTCAAATGTTTCTTCAGTCAAGGCTGAGGATTTCGCTGGTCTTGTCAAGTTTTCTCAGGAGAACGGCGTTAACCTTGTTGTTCCTGGCCCTGAGGCTCCTCTCGTTGACGGTGTTGAGGGATGGTTCCGAAAGGCTGGCATTCCCTGCTTTGGTCCCTCCAAGGAAGCTGCGCGACTTGAGGGCAGCAAGACCTACTCTAAGGATTTCATGAAGAAGTACAACGTTCCTACTGCCGCTTATGAAAACTTCTCCGACTACAACAAGGCTGTTGCATACATCGATAGCGTCGACCATGACGTCGTTATCAAGGCCACTGGTCTCGCTGCTGGAAAGGGTGTTATCCTTCCCGAGACCAAGGAGGAGGCCAAGGCTGCTTTGAAGCAAATTATGGTTGACAAGGAGTTTGGCGACGCTGGCGACGAGGTTGTTATTGAAGAGCTTCTCATTGGTGATGAGCTCAGTGTTCTGACTTTCTGCGACGGCTACGCTATCCGATCTCTGCCTCTCGCTCAGGACCACAAGCGCATCTTCGATGGAGACCAGGGCCCTAACACTGGTGGTATGGGGTGCTATGCGCCTACAAACATTGCGACCAAGGAGCTCACTGAGCTCATCGACCGTGAGATTCTCGAGCCCACTATCTCCGGTATGCGACGAGAGCAGCAGCCTTTCCGTGGTGTTCTCTTCACTGGTCTCATGATCACCAGCAAGGGACCCAAGGTTCTTGAGTACAACGTCCGATTCGGTGACCCTGAAACACAAACCGTCCTTCCTCTTCTCTCTGCCGATACTGATTTGGCCGAGATCATGCTTGCTTGTGCCAACGGCTACCTCGACAACTGCAAGCTTACCATTGAGAACAAGTTCAGCGCCACTGTTGTACTTGCATCCGGTGGTTACCCCGGTTCTTACCCCAAGGGTAAGGCTATGTCTGTCCAGACACCTCCCACTGGCTGCAACATCTTCCACGCTGGTACCACACTCGACAGCACTGGTCTCAAGACTTCTGGTGGTCGTGTCATTGCTATCAACGCTGTCGGCGACTCTCTCCGAGCTGCTGTTGATGCTGCTTATGCCGCTCTTGACAAGAAGGTCATTGAGTTCGAGGGTGCTTTCTACCGAAAGGATATCGCACACCGAGCTTTCCGCTCAACTACTCAGACCTCCATGACATATGCCCAGGCTGGTGTCGATATTCAAGCCGGCAACGACTTTGTCGAGAAGATCAAGAAAGCCGTTGCCAGCACCAAGCGACCTGGTGCTGATGCTGAGATTGGTGGCTTTGGTGGCGAGGTTGATCTGTCTCAAGCTGGGTA
Source organism: Fusarium sp. NRRL 25184 (assembly GCA_013755755.1). Classification (NCBI taxonomy): domain Eukaryota; kingdom Fungi; phylum Ascomycota; class Sordariomycetes; order Hypocreales; family Nectriaceae; genus Fusarium; species Fusarium sp. NRRL 25184. The sequence continues at coordinate 23,155 of JABSSZ010001031.1, forward strand.
CCCTCAAGCTCCCATTATCGTTGGTGCTATTGACGGTGTTGGCACCAAGCTTATGATTGCCCAAGCAATGAAGAAGCACGACACAGTTGGTATCGATCTGGTTGCCATGAACGTCAACGATCTCGTTGTTCAGGGTGCTACCCCCGTTATGTTCCTCGATTACTACGGCTGCAGCAAGCTGGATCTCTCTACTGCTGCTGACTTCGTTCAGGGTGTTGCTGATGGTTGCCGGCAAGCTGGCTGTGCCCTTGTTGGTGGTGAGACTGCTGAGATGCCTGGCATGTACCAGAACGATGACTATGACGCTGCTGGTTGCGCTGTCGGTACCGTTACTGCTGATATCAAGCTTCCTCGCAAGGATGACATGGCTCAAGATGATGTCCTCCTCGGTCTCGGCTCCGCTGGTGTTCACTCCAACGGCTTCTCCCTGGCTCGCCGTATTGTCTCTCGCGCTGGCCTCAGCTACACTGACCCTGCTCCTTGGGACCAGTCCACCAGTGTTGGCGAGTCACTTCTCACTCCCACACGAATCTACGTCAAGTCTCTTCTGCCCGTCCTCTCTCATATCAAGGGTCTTGCTCACATCACCGGTGGTGGCCTCGTCGAGAACGTTCCCCGTATGATCCCCGAGTCTCTCGCTGCTGAAATTGAGTTCGGCTCATGGGAGATTCCTCCTGTATTCAAGTGGATGCGCGAGGCTGGTAACGTCGAGCCCATCGAGATGTGCCGCACCTTCAACTCTGGTGTTGGTATGGTCATTGCAGTCGACCCTGCAAAGGCCGACAGCGTTTCTCAGGCTCTTACCGATGCTGGTGAGAAGGTGTACCGCATCGGTCGTCTCACCCGCCGTGACCAAGGCGAGGCTTGCTTGATCCACAACGTTGACTCATGGAAGGCTGAGACAGCGGTGCCTAGCAAGAGAAAGGACATTGGAGCATAATTGGGTAAAGCGATAAGAAAAAAGTATGTGCGATTTATGGAGTCATTTGGGTCACGATGGGATAGGAATTTGGTTTAAAATCAGGGTTGAATGTGATGGTTTGAGGGCGAGATAGAAGGCATGTTTGAGATGATATTTCTCTTTAAGCCTATACACATGAATGAAAAATGATTTGTGCGTTTCTGATACTCGCGTTTTGTGAAAATAATATGCAATTCACCATGTGACTTCATCGTCACACCATTGGTTCTTGACATGTACAATCGTCAGACTTTGTATTCTTTGCTTTCCATGACGTCCCTAATTGGAATGTGAACATGTGGAAGAGGTTACTTATCCTTCTATTGCCTCCTGTTAAGTTTTAGACTGGACCCTGTCTCGTAAGGTACCCCCTGAACGACTGATCCCCTTTCTTTTATATACTCCCTTACACCTCGCGAAAAACAACCGTAATAGCAATGCCGGTAATTAGCAGGGGAATCATTTTCCGTCTCCTCCAACGCCGGATCAGAACATGCCAAAGTAAAAGTCATCAACCAACACCCCTAGTACCAAGCAGTTATATAGCCTGCCCCCCCGGACATATTCCACTGCCACCATAGAACTCCTTCTAAAGAGTCTTACGATTCCGTTTATGTTTCTTGCGTCCCTGAGGACGAGCACCCCCCTAAAGATACCCGAGATCACCTGGCGAGATTGGAGAGTTGCTAGGTAGGTTGCCTGAGTATCCGTTCATCGAGGTGTTTTGCCTTTTGGGGGGCGGAGGCAGATCATCATCATCATCGTCAGATAGCGTTAGGTCGATGACAGCGGCTACTGGGCGCTTCGCGCTGGTAGATGCTATGCCCCTCGGTCCAGCAGAAGACGACACATCGCGACCTGCTGTTACTGGCGTACTAATGGTCGGTGTAGAGATTTTGGGCGTCTCTAAACGACGGTGACCAATAGAATTGACCTCTGATATGACTAGATCGTCATCGTCATCGTCAAAGGCATTTGCGTACGATGAGTTGCCATTCATGTGCCCTTGACTGCTGTCGTCAATGCTCTTGAGATGCCATTCGCCATTGGGCTCGATGGTCACAGTTTCCTGACTCTTGGGGGTCTTTTCAAGGATATCTTTGACATATCTGCTAGAGGTTAGAAAACAAGCCCTTTCAAAATCACTACTTATAAGACTTACGCATCGACAGCCAACTGCTCAAAAGTTGCGGACTTGTTGCAAATGGGACATTGCCATTGCGGGCCTTGTTCTTGCAGCTGAAGATAAGAAGTGGCATCAAAGCACTGCAAGTGTGTGCAGCTCAACCCACGACAAGGGAGTGCTAATCGCATGTATGACAATGGGCATTTGAGAGATAGCACCTGTGAAGTTGCTACCACATCCGGATCTTGTGCTTTGGCGTTGACTAATTGCATGTCAGTGATAGCTCTGGAGCATTGGACAAGTGGTGGCACGTACGTTCTTGCTTTACAGAATCAATCGATATCTTCTTGCCATTGGCAATGCGCTCCGCAAGCTGCTCGACAGATGTTATCTTGCAAACATTTACCACAAGGTAGAAATTCTATATTCACTGTCAGATCATGATTGTAACGACGCCTGTCCACAGTGCTCACCTTGGATGTCAGCGCATATGTGAACTCAACGTTGTTGGTATATTTCGGGCGAAGACGAAGCGCTTTTGTGATGTCAACCGGTCTAGTAGATCCAGGTTTGTTCTTCAAGCCGCGCAAATTGGCCTTGACATCTCCGCCGTTGACCTTGAGTTCTGACTGGTGAGGAAATGCGACATCTTGCATCCCTAAAGTATCTCCGGCGCAAAAGACCATCACTCGGTACGAAGGGTCGTTAACGCACTTCTGTAAAGCAGGATGGTCGTCTAGTCTGATGGGATAGGTTATCGTGTTACGGTGCTGCGACATGACTTGACAGGGGTGTTAGTATAACAAGTCGAACAAGGTACACAGAACGACGCGCAACACATACCATCGCAGGTCTTTATATCACCAGCAACCGCCTCGATCTGATAAAACGGGCTCGGTTTGAAGGCGAGTGTCACTGAAGACGAGCTGAAGTTAACCACAGAGCGCTGACCATTAGACAGGCTGCCGTGGGTGCTAGGGAACGACATGCTGTGCAACCCGAAAGGAGTTGAGGAAGCATGACCATGTGAAATCGGGAAGTTCGATCGAGAGGGCGAAGATCCGGTCTGAGAGCTCGAGATCGAATTGTGCACGCTCTGGCGAATCTGCTGCAGGCGCACGGGATCGTTGGCGTTGACGGCTTCTTGGATGACTGGTGGCGAAGCGGGCATGATTAGCTATGATACTGAGGAGTTTGAAGCAGTGATTCACGGCCTAAAAAGCATGCGAAAGGGAGATGAAGACATCACGCAGTGCAGACGAAAAACAAGAGTGAATTGTGTATGTATGATCAGACTCTAGACTTACGATTATGTATGCGACGCTGTAGCTCAGCCTTGATGCCAGTACTCTTTACTCCGTTAACCTGACATACAGAAGAGAGTTGGCGATTTAACAAGCGGTTGACTTGTCGCGCAAGAGAACTCGCTTCTGATCGAAGATTTGCGTGTGCATTTGTTGAGTGCGAGGGTGCAGCCGTAGCGGACCCAAAACCTGCGGAAGCCATGTCGAGGGTCGTTCCTTCCGTTTATCGGTCGCTAATGTTTGCGTTTTTGGGCCGAGGAAGGTGCCGTTATCGTTATCGAGGGAGATTATGCGTGGAGGAAGTTGCTGCCAGTGTTGGGCGCGAACAGTGGTTGTGGAAGTCGCGCAACAGCATCCAAGGCAGATGCGCAGGCTGATCGGGTGCAGCCTGTATTGGTTGTAGGTAGGTACCGTGAGAATGGAAAGAGTGCGAGCGAGTGGCTGAGTGAATGGAAGCGATCAAAGTTACATCTAGAAGACAAATGTACAATCGGATTATATAATGAGCCTTCCACGGGCTGACACTGAATATGAGATTCGATTGACTAAGTATCTCAACCACCGCGCGTGCTCTAAAACTCGTCGTCTTCCTCTCACGCTATGTCATGTTTGCCCAGTCTTTAGAATGTTGTCGCACAGGAGTCCAAGAAGAGAAGGCGGTCATTCCTGGCATACGCAGGGAGTGGACGAGGATGCAGGGCAGTGTCTGTCTCTGTTGATCTTTGCTTACTAGCCACACACCGCCACAGTTAAACTCACTAGGTACTGCCCCTCGGTAGCTTGTCCCAACTTTTTTTTCTTAGCAGCAGGGGACTTTGATAACGACTTTTACTCAAGCATCCATCTTCAACCATATCGACAAAATGGCAAAGAGCGCACGAGCAAGCACCAGAAAGGCCAACAACAGGCGCCTTGTTAAGAATGTTTTTGGTCCCGCTGAGGCTGCTCGAAATGAGCGTCTCTCTGCTAAGCTCCTTGAGTTGGCCAAGCAGCCCAAGCCTGAGTCCTCAGATGTGAACATGAACAGTGAGTGAGATGCTACAACACAACCTCAAGTCAATCCAGCGCTAACATATTCTCAGCACAAGAAGAGGACGCCAACGACGATGCCAAGGAGGATGTTCAAGACAATGAAGCCACATGTGAGTTTGGGCAAAACGTTTGTCTCATTCATTCTCACTAACATGCCTAGCAATGGATGTGGACTCAAAGAAGCCTTCAAGTGGTCGCATTGAGAAGAAGCGAGTCGACAAGCGCAAGCAAAAGGCTTCCAAGATTGTCTTCAAGTCTTACGGTGGTCGATCCAAGGGCAAGAAGAAGAGCTCTTAATTTCACTTGGGGTAAAATTGTTTTCTGGTCTTTATTCTGGCGGTTGTTTATCCGTTTCACCGGCGTTTAGCAGCAAAATCTAAATCAATCTGAATCTGTGATACCCGAAATTTCCATCTAGATTTGCCCCTCAGCCTTGTGTGGCTCAACATTCAATTTGAGTTGAGCAGCCAATCACGCTACTAACTTCAACCACCACCTCTTTGGTTCGTCTTGGCAAGGCTATCGTATAGGTTGTCGCGCTCATCTCGACACGTCCATCACTTCCTACAGCTGACACATTTTAACTGTTCCATATAATTACGATGGCGCATTATTGACGGGTTATTTTTGTATAAATACGATTTTCAACCTCGTCTTAGTCACTCCTTTGTTCTATTCTATAATTGTCTTTTATAATGGTGTCCTCTCATAATGGCTCGTTACTGCGCACTCTGTTGCTTGCCGCAGCCAATCTTCTAACCCCGGTCTCAATTGTCGTCTTTGCGCTGGGCTTCTTCCCTTATAAACCGTTTCTTCCTGGATTGGCTGAATTCGAGTCTCTTGACTTTGGATCGCCTCCCGACGCGCCATTTGATCGTTTAATATTTATGGTTGTCGATGCCCTCAGAAGGTAGAGCTTTAATGAACCCCAATTATCTCACTCTGAACTCTTAATTGACCTTTCTTGTAGCGACTTTGTATACTCGGACGCCTCGGGATTTGATTATGTTCAAAGGTACTACATGTCAATCGTATTTGATCTCATCAATGCATGTGCTTATCAAATTCCAGTCTCATCCGAGATGGCAGCGCGATGCCTTTTACTGCCAATGCTCGATCACCCACAGTTACTATGCCGAGAATCAAGTCCATGACAACCGGCTCAATTCCTTCATTTGTTGATCTTATTCTGAACTTTGACGAGGCAGATACTTCGTCAACACTCGCTTCCCAAGATACTTGGTTAGCTCAGATTAAAGCCAAGGGGATGGGCAAGCTTCTCATGTACGGAGATGACACTTGGCTGAAGTTGTTTCCCAACACTTTCGATCGCCAAGATGGAACTTCCAGCTTCTTTGTGGCGGTTTGTGACTTAACACATGATTCTCATGTTCAACCCGACTGACATCTTACTAGGACTTCACAGAGGTTGACAACAATGTCACCAGAAACATTGCCCCTGAACTTGAGAACAATGATTGGGGTCTTATGGTGCTTCATTATCTTGGTCTAGATCATATCGGGCATAAGGCTGGACCAAAAAGGTTTGTTTCATCGGCGGTTGTTTCTCTTATCAGTTCACTAACACGTCAGAAGCTCGAATATGTTTCCCAAGCAGCGCGAAATGGACGGAATTGTCAAGACTCTTTTCGAAGCTATGGAGTCAAAGCCTCATTTGGACTCGACACTCCTCGTCCTTTGCGGTGATCATGGCATGAATGATGCTGGTAACCATGGTGCTTCTTCACCCGGCGAAACCTCACCCGCCTTGGTTTTCATGTCGCCAAAGCTGAAGAAAGTCTCCCATAGGCTCTCTGCCCCAGCTCGACCCAAGGATGAGTTTGATTACTACTCCATGGTCGAGCAATCTGACCTGGCACCTACTATTGCCGCCCTTTTGGGTTTCCCGGTATCCAAGAACAACCTAGGAGCCATCATCCCTGATTTCCTCCCCTTCTGGCACAAGACCAGTGATCAGATTCAGATTCTAGTTCGAAATGCTAGACAAATCCTCAACATTGTCACAGCCGCTTTTGGAAGTGAGCTCTTTGACGCACAGAGTAGCGTTGACCCCTGCGCTCTTGAGCAGACCGAAATCAACGAACTGGCATGTCAATGGCGAAGGATCAACAGGGAGGCCCATGTACTCGCAGCTGGTAATAAGCTGGACCAAAAGTGGCTTGATGACATGTCACGGTGGCTCCGCCGAGCCCAAGATCTCATGAGCAGCATGGCTTCAAACTACGACATGCCCAAGCTTTATATTGGCCAAGCGATCGCTGCTGTTGCTGCTATTGCAAGCACAGTTGTTCTTGTCAGTCTCGGGGCTCATCGAGATGGACAAATTCTTCCATTCAGCCTCATGACATTATCTTACGGTGCCATGATGTATGCGAGTAGTTATGTTGAGGAGGAACAGCACTTTTGGTACTGGTCTTCTAGCATTTGGCTTGTAATACAAGGAGTGCTTCATATCCGGAGGTATGTGATAGTCGAGTACAGAATTGCCTTCTCATACTAACCAAGATACTAGGAGAAACAGCCTTGCCGACATCGCTTGGGTCTTCGTTGCACTTCTAGCTTTGAGACTCACCAGGGGCTGGAATCAAACTGGCCAGAAGTTTGCAGGAAGCCCTGACATCGTGAAGAGCTTCATCGTCACGCACCCTCAACTTCTCTGGGCTATTATCACGTTTGGATACATTCTCATGTCATTCCGCTTGCTTGCCCGTCTCAAGAGTCTGCCTTCTCTGGCTAGCACAAGCACTACCTCAATTCTTCTCATGTCTGCGTATAGCTTCAAGCTTGACTTTACGAGCGAGGATGCCCCGGAGCTCGTTGTTGGCTTCGCTAGAAGCTTGAACGACATGTTCGTGGGACAGCCATTGCTTTGGAGGGCCAGGACTGCCTTTGTTCTTCTCGGCGTCTTGTTTGGGTATGGCATCTATCGGTCGTTCACTGGCGGTCGAAACGGCCAGTTACAGTCAGGTAACGTCTCTCATTCACCATATCTGTATTATGGCCACTGACACATTACAGCATATCTTTTCCATCACCTCTATACCATCTTTGGCATGACCCAGTCTCGTGCTACAAACATTCCTCTCTTTCTGCTATCTGATATCCTCTTCCACGCACTCCAAGCCACCGATCTCTCCGTAAACGGAATCGCCATCACAGCTATTCTTCTCCAATACACAACATTCTTCGCCTTTGGTGGTTCAAATGCCATCTCCTCCGTCGATCTTTCCAGCGCATACAACGGTATCAGTGGCTTCAACTTCTTTGCCGTTGGTTTTCTCACCTTGGTCAGCAACTGGGCTGGGCCAATCTTCTGGACATCTGCTGCCAACCTTCTCCTACTGCGCAAGTACCACGACGGTCAGCGCAATGCCTTCTGGCAATACATTACTTTGCAGACTGTCTTTGTCTCTGCCACAGTTGCATTAGTCATGGCGGCTTGCACATCACTGAGAACTCATCTGTTTATTTGGACAGTTTTCTCACCCAAGTATCTCTACTGTATGGCTTGGAGTCTCGGTCAACACTTGCTGATCAACATTGGCTTTGGTGGTCTCCTATTTTGGCTGGGGACGCGTAATTAGCATCATTTAGCTTCTCGGTGATGGGTATCTTCATGTATGTATGAATATCTGAGAACTTTGTGTAAACATGACCCCCTGTATCTAACCAGGAATTCATGGAATAAGCACACCATAATTAGAAACAATAGTAAATCAAGAACACGTCGCCAAAACCAAGATCCCTCCCATAATTGAAGCCAAGGTATCCGTCCAACCATCACGATACACCAAATCATCCAGGTCCCATGTCATTACTTCATCAATCTTTGTCTCTTACACGTCTGTCATCTCTACATCCTCGCCATCTGACAAGAGATCGTCCACAAGAGATTCTCGTTCATCCTTTTCCTCCTTAGGAACCACAGTGCCATCACTTTCTTCATCCTCCTCCTTGATGCTTCGCTCCTCCATGACCGTCTTCTCTTCCTCGGGTGATTGATGATCCGTGATCACAGAGGTACTCCTGCTGGTACGTTGGTAGGCAGGTTGTTGTTCATCAAGGGCATTCACGATCTTGCCCAAACTGACGTGAAGTTTGAAGAGAGCGCTGCGGCTAGTGGCATCAGACAACAAGCCTTCTTCCACTGCGATGCTGACCTCATTGTAAGCCTCACGCAGCTTCTCCTCGCTTGATCCAGGGGAAATGTGGAGCTTTCCGAGAAGTGTGCCGATGAGTTTCTTCTCTTCTTCTGTAGATGGGTCAGTATGCGTAATTGTCAATGCAAGCTGTTAACTCACTTGTAATGTTGCCTTGTAATTTCTCTAGGATATCCATGGCAAAGTCAAGATGCACGTCACCATTGACCGCCTTCTTGTCAGATTCCAGCAGGCTTGTAGGTCTGTAGCATTTTCGGGGATCGGTCCAGTCGACGAGGCAAGCTCCAATGGTAGTCATGCTGACCATATCCTCCTCAACATCCACATCATCGTCCTCAAGGCTTTCGCGAACATTGAACAGAGCGTGGATTGCGTCAAGGGCGATGGACCGCATGAGGTTTTGGTTCTCGTCTCGGGAAAAGCAGAAGACAGGGAGGAAGTAGTTGAGAGCCTGTCGAACAGTCTGGTTGGATGCAGACGAGGGGTCAAAGTACGCAACGACGAGTGACTTGAGCAGATCCTGGCAGGCTTCCTCCTCACTGACGACACGACCAAGCAACAGCTTTGAGGCAGCAACAGTAGCAGCCGCCTGGACATCAGGTGACTTGCCACCACCCTTGACAGCTTTGACGTAAATCTTCAGCAGTCCAGGTGTTGACGATAAGAGCTGGGCGCCATGGACATTGAGAATGTCAGTGAGAATGTGCAGAGCAGTGATCTGCAGTGCTGTGTGACCTTTGGTGAAAAAATGCATGAACAAGCTAAGATTCTCCTCGGCGAGTGAGCGATCCAGGAGGGCACAAAGGCCAAGACAAACCAGACCTCGCTCACGTACGGGTGCCTCGTGACTTCGGACTGCTGGAACAACGAGGTTATTCAGCATCGCCACAAGATCGGTGTTGTCCTGGAGGTTGCTCGCCACATGGGTGAGCATGCACTGGACGATATGCAAGCACTTCATGTTGACGACAATTTCTCTGACTGCCTTCTCACGCGCTTCTTCCTCGCTCAGTTCAGGGGTACCGCCTCGCTTGCTTCCCTTAGTTGGCGTGCTCTGACCGCTAACCTCTGATCTGGCCGAATGGAAACTGTCTTCTGCATCATCTGCAGGAGGGTCGTCGACAATGGTATCATGAACATCTGCCACTGACTCTAGGACAATGCTTATAAATTCTCGCTCCCCGGCAGCATCTGGCGAGCAGATACTTTGAAGCGTCTCAACGGCGAGCTTTGTGACCTCATCTGGTAAATCGGGGATCGAGATAGCCTGTCGAAGCAAGGTAAACATCTTACGTCGTCCAACTTCGTCAGAATAGTCGAGGGTCAGTGCAATTTGGAGTAGTTGTTCAACAATAAACTCCTGCTCTACCGTGTCTTCTTCTTCATCTTCGTCGTCTGCTTCTGCTACCCTCTTAACGGCAGCAGTTAGCACGTGAAGGTATCGTTCTAAGAAGAAAGCGAGCTTGGTGACCTCAGGGAGTTTCTCTTCCAAGAGGTTCAGGTATTTGCCATCGCCTTCCAGGCGGCAGAAATCATTGAAACTCCTGGCCATGAAGACAGACTCAGCAGATAGGGTCTCCCAAAAGTTGTCATTAAACTCTACCGTTTCACGGTAGTCCGGGCGCCCCTCCCAGAAGCCTTTCATGGCCTCTAGTGCAACGCCGTTCTCAACGGCAGTGTTGACCACGTCAATTCGCTCTAGCAGTTCAAGGAGGCCGTCAAAGTTGGGGGGTGCTGGTTCTGCCGGCACGCCATCCTCTTGAGGGGGTACACCCGCACAATCCTCAATCCATCGCTCGCGGAACAGCCTGCTTGCAGCTTTTCGGACGTTCTCGTCTCTATCACGAATACCCCAGCGAAGAAGCTTCTCTCGCATCTTAACAGACAAATGGCGGAAATCGCCTAGGGCAGGGAGGAGTCTGGAATAAACAGCCCTTCGAGTTGCTGCGTCTTGATCACGAGCGCGTTCAAGAAGGACCGACAAAGTCTCGGGTAAGATGGGAAGGTTGACGAGGAGCGATCTTCGCACATCAGCATTGGGATCGTTCTGTAGGACTTCCAACAGCTTCTCGAGCAGTCCGGTATCATCATCGTCGCTATCATCTGAGTTGGTGCAGCCCTCCGTCTGATTTCCTGCAAGACGGCCAAGACCCAGCACCGCTTGAGAGCGGACCATGGCCTCCTTGTCTCGGATCCTCTTAAGTAGCCCATGGCGCAGTTTCTGGAAGAGATCGTCGTCTATCGCGTCGAGCGAGTTGATAATGTGAGAAATGAGCTGTGTCGATCTGAAGCGGACCACCTTGTCCTTGGCGGTCAGAAGAGGAAGAATGGCTTCCAGAAGTTGTGAGGTTAGGCGAGTGCTCGGAGTCTCTGGCATGACACTCGCATCTTGGTCGATCTCTCCTAGAAATTCATTGTCTTTTGCACTTGCGTGCTGCAGAAAGAGGCCAGTGAATTTAATTGACTTTTCTCCCACACTCTCCGACTTCTTGATTGGCATGATTTTGCTAACGCAACGTATGAATTCGTGATTAAAAGCATCTTCGTCGAATTCATCAGCACGAGATTGGTCGGGATTTGTTGGCTCGTAAGCGCAAGACTCCTGGATCTTTCGTAGATTCACAACAAGTTTTCGGTGTGTTGCCGTGGTTCTCTGTGCATCACGAAAGACAGCACATACTTTGGTTCGTAGAGCGTTGTCAGGGGTATCAACTGGTTCGGCGACTGGTGAGGTACGAGACGCAGCAGAGCTTCGCGCAGCTGACTTCCTCGAAGAACGGGCGGTAGTTCTTGCAGGCATTTTTCGTGTGTCGCTTTAGTCCATTGACTGTTGTTAAAGTGAGCAATGTTGATAGTTGCCCAAGGAGGTTTCGCATTGTTTGTTTACCAGTATTCCCTTTACGGCTTAGTCGCAGTGAGGGACTGAGGGGCTTAATTACTCCACTTTAATGGAGCGGCACTGCGGTACGTACCTCCAGGACGGACTTTCCATCGATAAGACCTTATCGAACTTTTTTTTTCGCTCTGGTCGCAAAGCCATTCTATTCTACTTTATTAAATATAACCATTTTGCACAACCATACAGCAAACATGGGTGCATCAAAGAACGACCGAAAGCGCCCTCATACTGAGGCAGAGGAGCTCGATCCCGCTTCTTTCGAAGATCGCGACAATGGAGCAGTAAAGGCCTCCAAGAGAGCCCGAGTCGAAGAACGACGATCGCTCTTCGTTCGATCACTACCTCCCGGGGCTACAAGCGAAAGTCTTACCGATTTCTTCTCTCAACATTACCCAGTGAAGCACGCTACTGTTGTTGTTGACCAAAAGACCAAGGAGTCAAGGGGTTACGGTTTTGTAACATTAGCCGACGCTGAGGACGCTGCAGAGGCCAAGAAAGCTCTGAACAACCAGGATTGGAATGGACGCCGAATCCGCATTGATGTTGCTGAACCAAGACAAAGAAACAATACCACCGGCGAATTGCCTGCCCACAAGGTTCGCAAGGAGGAGCTTCAGCGACCCCCAAAGCTCATTGTTCGAAACCTGCCTTGGAGCATTAAGACATCAGAGCAATTGAGCCATCTTTTCAGAAGTTTTGGAAAAGTCAAGTTTGCCGATCTGCCTCAAGATAAGGGTAAGCTCAAAGGATTCGGTTTCGTTACCCTCAGGGGAAGACCGAACGCCGAACGTGCGTTGGAAGCCGTCAACGGCAAGGAGATTGACGGGAGAACCCTGGCTGTTGACTGGGCTGTTGACAAGGATACTTGGGAGAAGCAACAACCAGAGGAGAAGGCTAAGCCTAAGAAGGCACAGAAGAAGCAGGAAGATGATGAGGAAGATGAGGATGACCAAAAGTCTTCAGAGGGAAGCGATGATGAGGATGAAGAGGAGGGTGGCGCAGAGGTTAACAGAGATGAGCAATTGGATGCTGATCTGAAGAACTTCTTCAAGAATCACATGGAGAACCTCGAAGATGAGGAGGAGGAGGAGGATGAAGAGGACGACGAAGATGATGAAGCCGACAAGCAGGCTGAGAAGGAGGCGCAGAGCCTGGCCCCGAAGAGGATGACAGACAACACTTCAACTGTCTTTATTCGCAACCTACCGTTTACGACCACAGATGAGCAACTCAAAGATTTCTTTGATCGTTTTGGCAAGGTTCGGTACGCCCGAGTGGTCATGGACAAGGTCACGGAGAAACCCGCAGGTACTGGTTTCGTCTGCTTCTACGACGTCGACGACGCCAAAAGGTGCATCAAAGGCGCTCCTCGTCCTGACCCATCTGTTGCAGCTGCCAAGAACTCTATTCTCCAAGATGAGAGTGCTGACCCTGATGGCAAGTACACACTCGACGGACGTCTTCTTCAGGTTGCACAGGCAGTCAACAAGCAAGAGGCAACCAACCTCGCTGACAGCTCTCTCGCCAAACGTAACGAGAAGGACAAGCGCAAGCTCTTCCTGCTGAACGAGGGTGTGATCGACCGAAGCTCACCTCTGTTTAACCTCCTCACACCCTCGGAAATGCAAGTGCGACAAGCCAGTGCCGCTCAACGAAAGAAGCTTGTGCAGGGTAACCCCAGTCTGCACTTGAGTCTGACTCGGTTGGCTATACGCAACATTCCCCGAAACATAGACTCCAAAGATCTTAAGGAACTTGCGCGAAAGGCTGTTGTGGAGTTTGCAAAGGAGGTCAAGGCAGGCCGCCGACAGCCGCTATCAAAGGAAGAGAATGCACGAGATGGAAAGGATGCTAAGGAGAAGGAGCATGAGCGCAAGGCGAAGGGCAAGGGTATCATTCGTCAAGCCAAGATTGTGTTCGAGAGTGGACAGGGACAAAAGATGCCAGAGAAGGATGGTGGCAAGAGTCGTGGTTATGGTTTCATCGAGTACACCTCACACCACTGGGCCTTGATGGGACTGCGTTATCTCAACGGTCATCAGCTCGAGAACGAAGCTGGCAAGAAGCAGAGATTGGTCGTTGAGTTCGCTATCGAGAACGCCCAAGTTGTTCAACGACGACGTGCCAACGAGGAGAGGTCCAGGCAACTCAACCCAGAGCACAACAAGGCTGCAAAGACTGAGGCTCAGTCCAAGACAAATGCTCAATACGCCAAGGATGACAAAAAGCGCGGACGCAAGGGTGATAGGGGTGATAAGTTCCATAAGGGTGGCAAGGATAGAGGCAGCAAGCAGGCCGAGGAAGAGGGTGGCCGGAAGCCAGAGACAGATGCCGAGATGAAGCACAGATTGATTGCGCGGACCAGAGTGATGCGCAAGAAGAAGGCTCTGAGCCGGGGAAAGAAATGAGTGCTAGAGTTTTGATGCCTATCTACTTAAAAGTGTTTACAACGAACTCCACGGTTAGGGGTGTATTGCAATTAGAGATCAGCCTATCGTTCGATTTACTGGAAGAGCATGATGTCGAAACTTTTTTTGTCGTTATAATATTAAATTTTCCAAATCATACATCATTGAGCTGGGAGCGAATTCTACTTCAACTTGTGCATCGCATTCGGAGTGCAAAGCCCTTATTTCCAGAGCCACCCAGTCTTTGCTTTTGCACTTCTGTCCACCTTGGTGCCAGATTCCTGACCATCCTTATCCTTATCCTCGATCTGTGCAAGTTCGTTATCCTTTGGGGCAGGTCGAACGGTATAATGGCTGTGGCTTCTAATTTCATTACCGTTCTCATCCAGTGTCTTGACCAACGTCTTTGTGTGTAGGTAGCCGAATCGATCGACGTATTCGTCCTTAGCGACGACCTGCTTCTCGTCACTTCTAGGCTTCTGCAGCCACTTCTCTTCACTATTAGAAGGTGCCGTAGGGTGGTCCTCGGTAATCAGCTTCATAAACGAATCCCAGGGCGATCGGTCGCTAGCAAAGGATGACTGAATGGCAGAGAATAGTTCATCAAAGTCGTTAGGTGCTCGGCGCAGGTTGCGGTGTCCATGAAGCTCTGCACGGAGATCCTCAATGTCATACTCGTGTGGGCTTTTTCTATCCAAACGACTTCTCTCTTGATTGCGTTCTTCACTACTCAAGGCATGTTCTCGCTCAGTCTCTCTCACGGCATCGTTCTTGTCATCCTCGCCAAAAGCAGCGCGCCATACTTGTTGAGCCCTACGGTCTAACTCTTGGTGTAGTTGGTCCCAATTATTGTTCGCAAGCGATTTCATAAGCTTGGCGGGTCCAGAGTCTTCCAAGAGACCCTGCGATCTCAGCCTGTGCAGCCAAAAGTACGCAGGCTCACCATTTGGGTACATAGACCGGAGGAGTTTCCGTTGCTCATATCGGGATTTAATGTCTGGTAGTTCTTTCCCTTGTGATTCCGCAAGGAGATCCTCAAAGGCGTCTTCGAATGTGAAGACGGAAGTGTCTATGTCGGAGGGTGCATCGTTTGGTCTAGGCTGGGGCATATCGCGAAGGGCCAACGGAGAATAGGAGGACAAGGCAATGGAGACCATGCTCTGTTCGGATGGCCAGGCGAAGCCAAGATCCAAAGGTCCCAGCATAGTGGATATGTTTGTGTGTTGTGTGTTATGTGTTGTGTGTTGTGTATAGTGAGTTGTGATGCAGTTGAGACTCAATCAAGTTAGAGCCCAGTCGTTAATGTTAGTAAGTATGTAGCCTCTGTTCGCAACCCGGTTTCCGTGACGTATCAGATTCGTCGGAAGATGACTTCGTTGAGATGAGTCTTTCAGAAGGTCACGTAGATTGACGGAGTTGCTATTAATTAAATAGATGAACTATAGTAAGGAACTCTCAGAGAAAGTGCCAGAATTGATGTGACATTCGTCATGATTCCAGAATTGAATTGAACTGGCTCTCGTTCGAGTTATGACGGCAAAGTCCAACACTAGTGGGGGTAGCGGGCAACAACGGGCATCCCCTTCAAGGAGCATCCGTAAGAAAACTTGAGACTTTAGAGGAGGATGCTAAAATAAACCCGGGGGAGCGCCCTAAGCTTAGGCTACAGTTACCTAAGTATTTTTGTCATCTGGGATAGAGGTCCACGTTTTCTTGCCTCCGTAGCCATCGAACCAGTGGCTTACAGTTGACCTTTGATTCTATTGGCCTATTTCAGCGACAAGACCCTGAGCCAGACACTGGGCTCCGCTTTGACACCTCAGTTTCTGCTTTCTGCCTCGCCTAAAAATGCGAGATGACATTGGATCCCCGGGCTCGCCAAGGCCGTGCCAACCGCGGGCATACATCACCTCGATTACCAACTTGACTCTCGCAAGGCAAGCTTCTATCTTGTCATTTTTGAGACATTATTCTTTTGTTTCTTGGTAAATTCTTCCTAAAACCCATCGCCATCATCATCGACATATCATCACCTTCTCCGTCTGCGACGGCTGGCCATGTACTGCACGACGCAGCTTGATACTGACCATCTGCTGCCCCCATGATACTCTTAATTACTTACTACCAAACCGACACTATCGATTCCTCCACCACGACGTCAATCACGCTTTATCCGTCCAAGCTCGGTCATCTTATTATCCGTTCCCGGTGACCAATCCTCCGAATTTCCTGACGTTTGACTGATAATCGCGCCTTAATTTTTGTTATCGACCGTCGCGAATTTATCCAAAACCCGTTGTGCACCTCTCCCGCCAGATGATGCGGCTGGCCAATGTCGAATCGCCATGGCCATCAATGGTGGTCGATTCTTGGGCGCAAGACGCCTCCAATAACTCCTCTCATCACGGCCATTCCGGAAACCCCGGCGATAAAATACAGGAGTGGTCCTCACTTATCGGCATCGTCACAGCCATTGTAGGCAATGTACTTATCGCTCTTGCGCTGAATGTTCAGAGATACGCACATATTCGACTTCACAAGCAACGGAGTAGGAACCGAAAGAGGGCGAAAGAAGCATTGAAGCACCCTCACCCTGGAGATCATGGTGGCTCATACGGCACCATTGGAGGAGGTGGCGATGGAGCTGGGTATCAAAATGGTCACGGAACAAGTACAGATGATGGAAATCGCATAGACGAGAGCCGTGAAACTGATCCGCTGACCGGGTCCTTTCACTCCGAGGCATCACAGAGCACCGATAGCAAAGAGGATGATACGTCTTCATCATACCTCAAATCTCCGTACTGGTGGTTGGGTCAAGTTCTTATTACTCTTGGCGAGATGGGCAACTTTCTCGCATATGGCTTCGCCCCCGCTTCGATTGTCTCTCCTCTTGGAGTTGTCGCCTTGATATCGAACTGCATCATTGCGCCTGCCATGTTCCACGAGAAGTTCCGACACCGCGATTTCTGGGGTGTAGTTATTGCTGTAGGTGGTGTTGTTACTGTTGTTCTGAGCGCAAAGCAAGAGGAGACCAAGTTGAACCCTCATGATGTATGGGACGCGATCACTACGTTGGCTTTTGAGATCTATCTTGCCGTGACCATATTTCTTATCCTGGTCTTGATGTGGGCAAGTCCTAGGTACGGAAGACGCACGATTCTTATCGACCTGGGACTTGTTGGTTTGTTTGGTATGTGACACATTATAGAAGCTCGCTCTGCAGACACTGACTATAGATCCAGGCGGCTACACTGCCCTTGCGACAAAAGGCGTTTCGTCGATGTTGTCTTCCACTCTTTGGCGTGCTTTTGCAACTCCTGTCACTTACGTCCTCATCGTTATTCTCCTTGGGACGGCAGTCATGCAGATTCGTTACGTCAACAAGGCGCTGCAACGTTTCGATTCGACCCAGGTCATACCAATTCAGTTCGTAATGTTTACGCTGTGTGTAATCATTGGAAGCGCTGTCCTTTACCGCGATTTCGAACGAACGAATTCAGAACAGGCTGCCAAGTTTGTTGGAGGTTGTCTTCTTACCTTCTTCGGCGTCTTTCTCATTACTAGCGGCCGTGAGCAAAGCCATGATGACGACGAAGTCCTGTCTGAGGACGATGATTTTGAGGATACCATAGGCCTTGCGAACCAGGAAGGGAATGGAACGGCGTCCTACCAAGACGGCCAGGGGTTTTCTACCCCCAAGTCACAATCACGACGGTCCAGTCACCTGTCAGGTCCTAACTATCCTGATGCACAGAGAGCCTTGAAAGCGGCGGTTACGCCACAGCAGGACAACAACAACATCCCACCAGCCAAGGCTTTGGGTTCTCGGATGTCCCCAGGCCAGGAGACTATGGCTTCTGGTTTCCCTTGGAACGATTTCGGAGGGCCGTCAACACCACCGGGAAGAGGCGCTAGGGCGTACTCTACGGACTCTGTTCTTGCACCACCGGTGACAGCGGGCTCAGCAGCATTTGCCTCCCACCCAACGACACCGATGAGAGATGCCCTAGCTAGTGATGGCTCGCTTCTCCCAAGACTTCAGGCTAGTCCTTCGAAGCCCGGTGGTACTGGAAACCGATCCAGGACCTTCATCTCCCCGTCCCCTCTGTCGTCGACAGTTACGGCTGTGGTCAAGGACGCCTTTCTGCGCGCGTCTGACGACCCGAGTGTGCGCCAGTCCTCGATGCGTCGTATACGTTCCACCATCCGTGCCGGGCTGTTCTTTAATGAAGACGATGAGAATGCTGATCCCGAGATCAATTCCCGGTCGAACACGCTCCCCGCACAATCAGCAGCGCCGGTATCAGTGGAAAATCTTCCTAGCGCCTTAGACGAGGCTGAGGGGCCTGCAGGCGAGGACGATCTGGTGCGTCGGCGGTCACGTAGTGTTAGTGATACACTAGGCGATTTTTTTGGCGTCCGGCGCAAGAAGCGCCATGATGGCTATTTCGCGAGCGACGTCGAAGATGTGACAATAGGAGGAGCTACCCCAGGTCAAGATCGGACGAATCGTCAAGGGGATTGCCGAGAAGTATAATACGCGGAGCATCTAATAATCATGTTTATGCAAACACATACACATTGCGAGCCGGCGTTGGTTAGCGCGTTACTCTTCTTACTGGCGCCGGAGTCATTTCGTTGTCCAGGCTTCTAGCGTTGGCGTTTGGGGTCTTAGAGTAGGGGGTGATGAGATTAGCTCAGTTTCTGTGATAGCATATGTTTAGCAGCATTTTAT
Source organism: Fusarium sp. NRRL 25184 (assembly GCA_013755755.1). Lineage (NCBI taxonomy): Eukaryota > Fungi > Ascomycota > Sordariomycetes > Hypocreales > Nectriaceae > Fusarium > Fusarium sp. NRRL 25184. The sequence goes on from JABSSZ010001031.1 coordinate 41,804, forward strand.
TGCTTCCATGTTTAGAATCCAATGGATATTCGCTCGCCTTGCAATTCCAAGCCTGAACCGGAGCTGGACAGGGGAATTTGGTAGCCTCGGGGTGATCAATGGCGGGGCCTCTCTTCTCTCCCGTCTCTTATCTTGAACCATCGTTTTGCTTGGTGTCTTTAAGCTTGAGGTTCAGTGAGTTAGCGACTGGACGCCTAGTCCTGAAACGAAACAGTCGAATGTTGACTCTTGTCGATCGTGATGGAAGATGTGACAAGTGCCGTAATTGGCTGAAACATTAGAACTCGCTTCCCGCGTCGCATTGAAAAAGATCATAAGACTATGCACTGTGCTATCATGTTACCCTGCTTCAGCTTCGCTTAGGGGTCTTGAGGAGGAACGGGAGCGGAGCGAGTGTCCAAGAACGACGTATATTCAGCGCATCTATGCATGTAGCCGTAGCATCTATCTCATATGTAGGTGAGTATAGGCACTGCAGTAGGCAGGTATAATGGGTTGGTAGCTCTGGTATAGGTAGTTCGTGCAACTAGGCGTAATATGTACAAACGGGCGGATGTTCGCCGAATGGTGTCTTGTAAGTCGCAAAAGTGTCAAACATTAAGGCCAAGCCACGAGAAGAACAGGCCCCTTTCCCCGTTTAGCCTGACAGGGGAGGTGTTGTATTCTCCGAGGCTACAAGACCCCAATTGGGATGCGATCAGCTCTTGTGGCCCTGTAGGTTACTCGCAAGCTAAGCTAAGTCGTAGTGCTTCCGGGCTTGTGAACCATGAACGTTGGGCTGCAGTGCCATGGCAGGAGGGAGCAGAAGAGCGAGGGGATAGCATGTGTCTGGCTCCAACGTCTTGCGCAACCTCGGAATTGAGTTTATTAGCGAATGGTTAGCTGTCTGATGTGTGTCTGCAAGGAGCTCTAAATTGGGACTGGGACATACACACTGTACTTGCTATGTATGTATGTATGTATGTATGTACATACAGGCATTCATGGATGGGAGACCCAAGAGACTGATTGTTGATTTACCGACAGGTAGGTAGCTCTGATGCCATGCAGCATAGACAGTTAGACTGGCCTGTTTTCACGGCCCAGATCCCATTATCTTGGACTTGGAGGACCAGGGAAGTAAATGAGATCCCTGTCCTTGAATTTTGGGACGTGGCACTTTGAGTTCAGGAACAGACAGGCAAGGTATCCGTACAGACAGACTAACTGTTAGCAAAGTTACTAGCTGCTGGGTACAGGGCCTGAGTATCAGTAGCCAGAGTTGACAAGATCGTCTTCCTTGCAGAATTGACTTGCAAAGATGCATTGCCAAGATAATGTGACAGCTCCTTTCAAGTGCGGCAATTGAATCGACCAACATGAGATGCAGTTAAGACACACACTGAAGGAGCCTACTAAGTTAAGGGAAGAAAGAGATGAGGCCGATAGACCCAGCGACGGAAGACGAGAATTGATTCCGCGGCGCTAAACCTTCAACAATCAACAACCGACAGGCCTCTTTAGCGGCGGGAAGGAAGGGCCAGAGGGCCGAGGAGACGACGGGCAGGCCAGGAATAACAGAACTCTCCAGTGAATCGAATCCTCCACTGAATATCAATGCCTAGACCTGGAATGCAAGGGTCGAGAGGCTCAACATCCGACCAACTCTCGTGGAAAGAACTGGGTAGTCTAGTGAGCTTGGGTTCCAGATCCCCGCGAAGAGATCGGTGATAATACAGTCTGTCTACCTATTCGCTATTCCCTGGCTGGAGAGATGTCACACTGTATCAAGGTTTGCCGATGAAGGGTTGATGCTTGTTTCCCTTGAGGTCCTCTGTATCCGTACCTACATATGTATTGTTCCACAGTTCCGCATGTTGTATCCGCTTCCACGTACACCAGGTCGTGTTCTGTCGTATCGATATCCATAGTACGAACCCTAATAACATCCCTCAGAAGGGAAGGGGGGGAAAAACGTCAATGAGCCGCCCTTACCTGTGTCCCAAGGTTTGACTGCGTCTTCAGCTGCAAGGACCGAGGATTCACACGCAGGCATGCGCATGGTCAACAGAGATAGTCACACCGACTTATTATAGAGTCCGGGGGTTGCATGAATTTCGACGTCGTACATTCCGCGGTCGCATATGTACGGCAGCCAAGTTGTCTTTGTGTCTGTCTGTCTAGCCGTTGTAAGTGTAGGTGTTGACTGTTGGTTCTGAGAGAATGGATGAATTCGGGCCTTGGAACTGCAACATGCGCATACCCGCGCTGATGTACCGTATGCTCGTGTGTGGTACAGCAGAGTCCAGCCTGTCTATAGTCTGTACAGCATTCATCTCGAACCCAGGCTTGAGCCCAAGTCTGTGGGTGGCCGTTGTAAACGGGCAAGGGAGGGTATCCGCTGTTCTCAGTGGTTTGGTTTGGTTGGTTCAGTAAAGGTTGTTGCAAGGGCTTCCGATGCCGTAAAAAGGCACCGCTCGCGAGCTTCCGCAGGGCAGAACAGGGCAAGGGTCGGGTGTAAGACTGCAAGTGATGAAGGCGTCGTAGGCGGCCCATCGCGGCCCTTTCTGCGCCGATTGGTTGCTTTGCTGATTGACAGGTACAGCACAGTCAGCAAGCCAAGCAAGCAAGCAAGCAAGCATTTCCTCTTTGGACAATGAAGTGATACTTGTTAAAAAGCAAAGACCATATGTATGTATATGTATGTAGTATTCAGGATGGACTGTTAATATGGGAGCCCTCAGTATCAGGAGATTCAAGCGCATAAGCAAGATGTTGAGTTACTGCATCAGGTAGGTATCTCCATCAACAAGAACCAACAAACACAAGAGTTCACTGGGGACATATTCCTTCAGAAGCACGTCTCCTCATCGGTGTACCTAGTCTATGGGACTCGTGTAGATTTTAACCAAGTGTGGTAGGTCGGTGATGATCAAAGAAAGACCTCACCAATCTCCCCCGCGCTGCAGATTCTGTCATTCCGGAATTTAATGCTTGACATCCATGATGCCAATGTCAACGAAATCCGGGTCCCTGGTCTGCCAGGTTGAATGTAAGAGATAGCTAAGGCAGTAAGGCTCCCGCCTGCCAGTGAGCGAATTCGTCAATCTCACCAACGATCACTGGAAGAACCTACTTCGTTAGGTAAGGCATTGGTTTGACTTGTTAGTGGAGGGTAAGCAGAAAGATGGTTCTGTGCCTGTTCCTGATCCTGCCACCGTTCCTGACAGCCATCGGCTAAAGTGAAGCAATTGCTTGTGTCAGTGGCGTTAATCTGCTCCGATTATCCGGTGCATGAGGTGTCAAGATGAAATCCCCAAAATTCTTCATCGAAGCATGAAGGAATACGGCACAGTTTAATTTGCATACCCGGTAATAGGTTAGAGTGTGACTGGTGATTTCAACCCTCGTGACCAATCACTGTACTTGTCCTGACCTGGATGCTTACCTCAAGCTGAGATGCAGCTTTTACGCAATTATCGCAGGGAACTTTTGGGGTCAGTGAGATTTGAATTATCGTATGCACATGGAAAAGTGTACCCGGAGTCAAAACATCGGGATCAACCGCGTATAACGAGGCACGACTGCCTCATTGAATATCTTACTGACAGGTACCCAGCTTAATGAGAGATAAGCTCAAATGCACCTTCTCGAATAGTCAGGTAGAGTTGATTAATATATTTAACTATTTGCCTGCGTCAATCAGAAACCCGTAGGGTAGGGTACCTACAGGTAGGTAATATAGCCAAGTTGGGCAGCCAAGGGAGGTGAAGTGAGTGGCATAATGGAGGGAAGGAAGGTCCATTTTCGGCATCTAAATGGACAGGAAGACCTGGGCATGGGCAACTTTATCAACACCCGAGTTATCGCATCTCACCAACAATTTTTCGAGATGTCTTTCACCATCAATAAACCTCAATTTGCCATTTTGATTATCGCGTCATTCTGATCATAATAATAATCTGCATATTAACTTTCAACGGCGAAACCATATCGTGACGACGTCAAGAATCGAAGGTTCCATCGCGGCTTCTGGTGCCACCTGGCCTCCGTCTAGCAGCCTCTAACAGTCTCAAAGCTACCCAAGCCCAGCCTTAGCGTCTCGGGTCATCAAGCCCCCAAAGCAGCTCCTGCAGCCCCAGGGTCAGTGGCGGCAAACACCCGTATGCCGTTGCCCAGGACGCTCTGTACGTATCCCTTAGCTCAACAGCTGGCGCAGCTTCTTGTGGAGCTTGGGACAGGGGAAGGATGCCGCTTAGGTCATCAGCGTGATCAGTTCCTGGGCCCGTGATGAGTTAATCGAGACAGAAGGGCCATATCGCTCCCTACGCACCAACGCGTGATTCAAGCAGGAGTTGGAAAAATCAAAGCTCTCCCAAGCCCCAGCTGAGTTCTGTTACACGCACGTTCTTGATGGTCTCAGTGTGTTCGCTCAAGGGCCCGGCACTCCTACCCCTGATCGCTAACCACAAAGGGTAAAGGGATCCTGACCCAGGCGCTACTGCACGTTACTGCACGTTACTGCACGTTACTGCAGGGCCCTGGTTCCCCCCGTTATTGACCCCTCCCAGACTGGAACACTAACTCGCAAGCAATTGGAAGAGCCAACAAGGTCGCGGCAAGGTCCCAGAAAAAGATTCACCGCGTCTGTTTCGTCGCATCGGCATCAAGCTTTTTGTCTCATCATATTCGCTCATCCGGCTGCCCTTCCGCGTCATCCACGAGCCGATCTTCTTTTTTCAAACCCGGATTCTTGGACGGCGCAGTGTCTTGCAAAGCCCACCACGCGTCCGTCGTCCCACAGCCCGTCCCAGCGCAGCGGGTCAGGGCAGAACCAAGATGCCTGAGCAACTGCAGGCTCCCTTTCTTGTTGATGTTCCTGTTTTACTTACCATAGGCGTCGGTGCTATTTGTGCACAAAGCTCACCTCAATGCTCAGGCTGGGTGCCACGCCGTCTGTGTGCTGCAACAGCCAGTCTAGCTCAGCCCCTAACCTTGCTTAGCTCCTAGACTCATGATTCTCTCTCCATCCGGCCCTTATCTCTCGTGGGGTTAGGTGAGATTTCTACGACATGAGAAAACCTCGTTCCCTGGCCACATAGGCGTCTAAAAACAATCCATGAGTGTTCTGCCGCCCCTTCCAACAAAGAAATGAAGATGGAGTTTAGCAAGATCAAGACTGGTCTTGGCAACACTATGGCGCCTCCAATGAAATGAAATAACAGCAATCTCCTCATATCGATAGCTTTTGACTCAAGCAACTCAATGGATTTAATGGCTTGGAGAGTAAGCTTCCAACTGAAATAATGGCTGCATCGCCAAGCGTTATCTGGTCTATGATTACAGGAAAAGGCATTGCACACGTTTCAAAGCAGGCTTCATCGTCCAGATCCCACGTGTTTTCTGGGCTGATTATGATAGACATGCTTAAACCATGCCTTTAGCTAGATCTTGTTCAAAAACCACCAGTGGTTATCCTCCACAGCAAGGAAACTCCTTAAACTAGGAGAAGATGAAGCAATCTGCAGATGTGGTCATTGCTCAACCTTGGCCACGGTCTGTATCACCCTCGCCATCCCCGACGCTAAAACGAACCACAAGATGTTTAGTGGGCTTCCAGAGCTTGCAACGCCGGACGCGTTTCTTCTGATGACCCGCAAAAAGGGTCTTGAGCTAGCGCGTCATCTGTTGTCCTGCTCTCAAGTTCAGTCCTCTCAGTCAAGCCAAAACGATAGCAAGATGCGTGAATGAACACGCAGCTGCTATGGCATCCTTGAGATTACAAGTCTCGCAGACGATGGGTTGTTATTCGAAGGCATGGAAACGGCACAGCGTAAATGAGGATGAAGAGAACCATGAAGCCAGGCATGGGGAAGCACGAAGCGAGTGTCCCAAGGGCTCCGAATATACGGATGGAAATGCAGTGGGGTAGAAGGGCTGGGCGGAAAGACCCTTGCAGTTTTCACCGATCCCCTCTCGTCTGGGTCTATTGCATGTCTTCTGTGAAGTGTTGCCATGTCACGGTCTCGGTAAGTAATTTCGAACTTTCATTAGATCCCTCCGATTTTGATTGAAAGGATTCCCCGGTTACATTCTATTCTTGTCCATTTCTAGATAACGAATCGTTTGATCATAGAGTCTAAGTACCAACTTGCTTGGGCCGGTTCACTCACTGTGTTCATGTCACACCTGTGGTCGAGTACGTAACCTGCTCTGTGGGTTCATTCGTCATCCGAGCCAAGCGGAGTGGCTATGACTTCGTTCCTGCATTGCTCATGGAGCCAGCTCCCCCCAAGCTACTGACATAGAGCAGAGCTAACAGGGAACAGGCTTTGGTCCTCTGTCGAGTATCGCACTGAGGCCAGCAGGCTTGACGCGGTCTGTCAGTCGTGTCACTCAGAAGCTTTGCTGGTAAATTTTAGAGACCGAAAGTCTATCAAACCGGGCGCCAGAATCCAATGTCATTATCTGGCACGAGCTCAGCGTGCTGAACCGCAAGATATCATGTATTGAACGACGCACAGCCGAGAAATAAACAGAGTCCAGATTCCACGGCTTGTTACTGCGTTGTCATTACTTACTGACCCAACTGCAGAGACCGACTTTTCCTTCCTTCCTTCCTTTTTTTTTTTTTTTTGTGCTTTGGCTTTGAGCTCTTGTCCTTGTTTCAAGCGGCTGAGAAAGAAAAACCTGCCCATTGATGCACGCATAAAGACCCATCGCATCGCTGTGTCAACATCCACTTGCTCATATTTCCTTTTGTGGATGGGAAAACTTTGCAGGTCACTTTTGACT
>JABSSZ010001035.1:0-28505 GCA_013755755.1 Fusarium sp. NRRL 25184
ATATTATAGATATAGATTTTAAGGTATTAACAGATCACTGACCTGATTAACAGCCTGTTATGCCTTATAGGCAGCTTTCAATAGGTGGAGACCCTGCCAAAGCCCTGTCACAAAATCAGGGTGGCCTCCTAGGTAGGTAGACTTGACTTGTGAGGATTTTTCCTGACTTGCAAGTCGGGGGGGTGGACTTGAATTGAGTTGATTGACTTGACTTGTTGCAAGCGTTGGAGGTGAGGTGAGTGTCAGGGAGGTAAGAGGCTGACGCTTACCTAAAAAGAGCTAGCGTGAGGTAGCTGGCTGCTGGGCCGTGCTGTTCTTTCCCTTCCACTTCGTAGCAGCTCCTGGGCTCATGCCCGGCTTCCAGGTGGCCGTAAGAGGGGTACGTACCTCTTCAGGCTCCTGCACCTCCCACCGACTTGAATATTGGCCCGCTCTATCTAACATCCCAGGGGACGAACATTCAACAACTTGCAACTCTCATCGCAATCAACAAACATCTGCTCGAATTAGTCCGCCAAGATGGTGCGCAACATCTACCACTATCACCCCTGCTTTCATCATGTACTCATGCTCCCTAGGTCGTCCTTGCGGCTTCGATTTGCACCCGTGGAGGGAAAGCTGTCCTCTCGAGACAGTTCCGAGAGATGCCACGATCGCGCATAGAAGCCCTCCTCGCCTCGTTCCCCAAACTTGCCGATAGCGGTACGCAGCACACGACTGTCGAGCAAGACAACGTCCGATTCGTTTACCAGCCCCTCGACGAGCTCTACATGGTTCTCATCACCAATCGCCAGTCCAACATTCTCCAGGATATCGACTCCCTGCACCTGTTTGCCCAGGTAGTTACCAGCACATGCAAGAGCCTCGACGAGCGCGAAATCCTCAAGAATGCCTACGAACTGCTCAGTGCTTTTGACGAGCTTGTCACCCTTGGCTACCGTGAGAACTTGACCATTAGCCAAATCAAAACCTTCCTTGACATGGAAAGTCATGAGGAGCGCATCCAAGAGATTATCGCGAGGGTAAGAAGCTCCATTGGGGGTCTACTTCACAGACGTTTACTTATCCCTGCATAGAACAAAGAGTTGGAAGCCACCGAGGAGCGAAAACGAAAGGCGAAACAGCTCGAGATGCAGCGCAAGGATGCTGCTCGCAGTGGTCGCGGAGCTTTGGGTGGCATGGGCGGAATGGGCAGCAGCGGTGGTATGCCTAGAAGTCCTTCCTATCCCTCATACAACCCCCCTTCGCAATCCAATACCAGCACCTACGACTCATACGAGGCCGAGAAGAACAAGTCCTTTAGCAAGTAAGTGGCACTTAAAGTGTTCTAGAATGCAATTGACTAACACCTTCAAGACCGTTGGCTCCCAAGGCCAAGGGTATGCAATTGGGTAAGAAGTCCAAGACAACCGATATGTTCGAGCGAGTACGAGGTGACATGGGAGGCGAAATCGATGATTCACCTCTTGTTACCCCCGCACCCGCCCAGCATGCTGAAGCCGCCGAACCTCGTGTCTCGTCAACCCTTGATCGCGATGCTATCCACGTCACTATTAAAGAGGCTATCTCGGCCAAGTTGTCTCGCGAGGGTGCTGTTAACTCCCTAGCTATCAGTGGTGATCTTGTTCTCCGCATCTCAGACCCTAGCCTGACAAAGATCAAGCTCGGCCTCCAAGCTGTTGCGTCGCATGGCGTACAGTTCCGTACACACCCCAACGTTGACCGACCTCTGTTCAACGGTTCCAAGATTATCCAGATGAGCAACACTGCACGTGGCTTCCCAGTCAACAACGCTGTTGGTGTTCTGCGATGGAAGGCTTCTCCTAAGGTCGACGACGCCAGCGCATGTCCAATTACCTTTACTGTCTGGATCAACAAGGAGGGGGCCAAGTACAACATAACGGTCGAGTACGAATTGACCGGTAGCGATGCCCTGAACGATGTTAGCGTCGTTATTCCCTATGCAGGTAGCGAGCCTGTTGTTTCAAGCTTCGATGCTACCTATGATGTTTCTGGCGACGCTCTTGAGTGGACAATTGGCAACGTGGATGAGGAGAACCCCAATGGCTCATTCGAATTCGAGGCCGAGTCCGGTGATGAGGATGATTTCTTCCCTATGACGGTTCGCTTCAACAAGAGCACACCGTACATCGACGTTGACGTAAGTCCCTATCCCGACCTTCATACTTAAGTATTATGTTAACCATTTCACAGGTTCACTCCGCGTCTCTCTTGGAAGAAGACGAGGAAGTGACATTTTCCAAGGAGATCAAGTCTCACGCAGACAACTTCTTGGTAGAATAGACGGAACCCGAAAGTCTTTCGGTTTGGGAACCGCTTCTGGGCGAATTTACTCTATAAAAGGATAGGGATATGTATTTGAGTAGAGCTGGAGATAGGCATTAGGAGGAGTGTCTTGGCGGTTTAGAACCTAATGGCGCAACGACAATTGATGTTTCGTGTTTTGGTCATTCTGTTAATAAGTGGCCATTGTTCATCATTATTGACTCGAAATCAGCTTCCATACAGCTAATTATTACGCACGCAACAGTGGATTTTGTTGAGGAGTTGAAATGTAGAATCGAGGTATTTATATTCGTCAGCCTTGTTATCACATATTTAATGAGTGTGTATTTCGCTCTCGTCTGATCTGACTGTTCTTCTATTCTCACGAGCAATATCGTGTTTAAGTTGTATAGTGCGAGTTACTCACAGATGCACGGTCCATACTAAATCCTCCCTGTGGGCTTCTTGTTTCTCGCTCTCAACTTGCATACAACATTGCACTCTCCAAGCAACACGAAAAGCGAAAATTTGCAGGCTCATAGGGATGTTAGAAGTTCTCTGAAAATACTCTGATCGGCTGTGTCAACGCCATAGATAAACATGGTGCGGCGAAACCAACTTGCGCCCTTCAGCGCGACTGAGTATCAAGACAGGGCACCTGATGGCTACCCTGTGAGCTGCCCAACTCTCGATCTCTCAGCAACTTGGGACCCAGTGGACAAGAATATACTTGTGTACAGACCTCCTGGTCAGGTTGTTTCCAAGATACACCAAGTTGGTGCGCCGGGCCAAAAAGCACCAGACGCGCAGGCAGTCACTTGGAGGTCTGATGGTCAGTAAACAAATGTTCCATGATCGAGAAAACTACTCATTCAATCGCTGTAGGCCAATTCCTTGCAGTCGGATGGAGTGACGGCTTTGTGCGATTGATGGGGCTCGAGAACAACAAGGCAGCTCACCATATCAAAGTTGGTGAATCTCCAGGGAACAAGATCACGCACATTGGATGGGCGAGTAGCAGTATTGCCGGGAAGAGCTCCAGTGCTGTATCCCAAGCTCTGAAGGATGGCCTCGGTGAAGATTCAACACGGAATGGAGATGATCTTCCGTTGGATCTTCCTCGTGAACTGACTTTCCTCGAGGTTGACACAGCATTACCCAAGATCAGCCCTCTTCCCAGCAGTAGTGCCGGCTCAGGGTATGTCCTCAGCTTCCACGGTCGAACCTAACATACTAATAATCCTTTAACAGAGAAGATGCTTTGGTTTTCACGTTGAGAACTGGTATAGACTTCCTCTTCCAGCCCCCAAAGCCAGAGGAGTATGACCAAGTCAGCGTTATGATTATTGGGACCAGCGATGGTCAACTTCAGCTGAGCATTTACGATTCATTCATCATTGGCAGCTTTCAATGCCCTCAGATTAATCCATCTTCAAGCTCACAGCTTATTCTTCATGCATCGCACCCACAGGTATCAACCCAGGCTTTACTAGTTGCAGACAAAACAGAAGAGCCAGAAGAAGTGCACTTGGTGCCTATCGACCTTCCCTTCATCTCATCCCACCCTATCAACCTTTCTCTCCTCGCCTCCAAGTTAACCACTCTTCAAAAGTTATTGAGATATCTGAAGCAAGCACAACTTCATATGCAGGTCGAATGGCGAAACACGCGCGAGCTTCCCACAAGATTTCTGCGAAGTATTGAAGGCGAACTCGAAAATCCCGAGACTGGACCACGAAGTATTGTCCCTGCTCTTTACCATTTGGCAGTGACAGGTCATGCCTATGAGCCTGTACGCGAGTGGTTGGTTGAAAGTCTGGCAGAACGAGTAAGTGACTTGGGAATTCAGATTTCTCTTGACATTGGCTAAACTTTGCAGGGCCATAAACGATGGGATAAAGCAGTAGTCTCCGGCTTAGAGGGCCTCAGAAATTTAGTCCATGAGAACTTCCTCCCAGCTCTTGATCGCTGTGCAATCATTCTAAGCAGGCTACGAGGCTTGGCTCAATTTCATGACACCCGAGATGACATCGGCTTCACTCTCCAGCAAACTAGTCGCTTGATGGATATTGTTCAATGTCTCCAGCTCATCGGCCACAAAGTACTGATCACCGTGATGGACGAACTTGATAGCTTCACCGCATTCTCAACATGGCTTCGCTTTCAAATCGACCGGCTTGCCTCTTCCAGCTCCGCGAGCGAGGAACTCACGGAAAAGGAGGCAACCATGGACACTGCAAAGGTTCTGAGTTATATTGAGAATTATCTCATCGATAGCCCGCTCAGGCTATTCTTCGACGAAATGACCAGAGAAGACTATGAAGCAGACTGGGCGCACATAGAAAGTGGTCCGACTCTGCTTCATGTCCTTGATCAGGCGTTGGTAAAGTGGGAGAACGGCCAGCCCAGCATGAAAGCTCTCCCACGTGTCGAATTTCTTGTTTCATATGCCACGACCTGGGCGAATCGTACATTCAAGGGTATTGCAGAGGCAAAGAAGCGTAGCGTTCGACTTGGAAACCCAATTAGACTCTCGGTTGGTCGTGTGGTGTCACATAGAGATATGAGGATGAGCAAATCAAAGAACAAGGTGCTTGAACTTCTTTGTGCGACTTATCTATTTACTGACATCGAATCAGGAAACAAATGTGGTGACTGCTTTGGCATCTAATGGGGCCAAAAGCGAAGGTGAGGCGAGCCTTGTCATATGGTCTGAAGAACCATTCTTGCTAACAGATCGAAGTCCAAATATTCTCCGTCTACATCAATATTATCAATGGCATTAGTACCAACAAGCCACCAACAAGTTGTCGTATTGATCTCGGCCCTCATACATTGATTGACTTGAAGTTCCTCAACGACGAAACACTTGTCATACTAAGTAACAGTCAAGGTGAGCTTATGGAAAGTTTCTTTACACGACAAGTATGATGCTAATGTTGCAACAAGATAACGGGCCGCAAGTTGTCTGCGTGCCTACCCAAACAGAAAGGCTTCCATATGCCGACTACGATCCCAACAGGCCTAGTGAGACACCTTGCGTATCAGTTGATGGATTTACGGCCTACTCTTTTCCTGAAAAGTCAGTGTCTAGACCATTGCGTATGGAGGTTAACGACAGGAATAATGTCAGGGGCGGCATGCCCCCGAGAGTCTGCGTTCTTGAGAGTAATCGCACTACTATCAAAACATTTACTTTTCCATAGCTCAAGCTGTCACGCGGTTCACTTCGACAAATATCAACATAGAAATGGGAGTACTTCGAAGGAAATCTGAACCCGGCGTCATGGACTCTCAAAACAGGTGTTGACAAGGACGCTAGCTTAAATAATTTACAAGGTAGAACAGAAATATGAAGTACCTCCCTCTTTCAGTCATGGCAGTCGAGTTACTGCTGCCGGGGCTTAGTGATGTTGAAGAATTCGGTCAATCCCTCAACAACGGCCTCGACATTCATGTTAACCAGGGGCATGCTATCGTACGAGTCCTCCTTCATAATAGCAACAAGGGCCAAGTAACGATCCACCTCACGCAGCATGATGGGCTTGTTTCCGTCGTGTAGGACAAGACAGCTTTCTGCAGTGTTGCAGCCAATCTGTTTATCGATAGGCGCGCTCCAAGGTTCACCCTCCAGACGACGCCGCCCTTCATCACTGCGCTGCCACGTACCATAGACCTCAGTTATATCAATGATGACATCGATGTAATCACTGCAGATCTCGTAGCTTGCCATATCGGCAGTTGCGCTGTCAGTGGCGATATAGATCTTTGTAAGCACATCAAAGAGGTATGCCTTTTCGAAACGGCACGTGCGGCAGAGGTTGGTAAGCATGGATTCCAGCGTTCCAAGACGGGGAATGAGCTTTTGGATAACCTTGCTGAAAGCCTCGAAAATAGAATGGTTGTAAATGGAGGTTAAGTGGAAGGTGACGGGGGCGTTCTCAAAGCCGTGGTCTGACAACTCATCTTGGATACGGATGGTGATGTCGCGCTGAATATCAAGCTTGTAGTCATCTGAGAGGCCGTCGACCTTGTGGATGAAGACCTCAATATTGATGTTGGGGTATGTTCGCTGAAGAAAAAGGATCGTGGTATTGAGGCGCATGACGGCTTCGAGGTAGTCATCTTGGGCGTCGATGACCCAGATGAGGGCTCCAATCTCGCTGAAGATGGCCTCAATATCAAATCCTGGGTTCTCAAAGACGTCGATCTGGCCTGGGAAGTCCCAGACTTGGAAATCCATGAATGACCTATGCAATTATGAGTTTATGGTTATCACGGTCAGAGTATTGCTATCACTAACGCCATGGAGTCCTTTTGAATTCTAGCCGTTGATTCGAGGAATAGAGTCTCGTTCGGGGGCAGCTTGTGGAAGACTACACTCGAGATGGATGACTTTCCGCTCCTGTGACATACTGTTAGCTGATGTCTGCTCTTTTCTCCCACGTATATCAATCATACCTTCGTTGACCCATGAGTAATAAACGCGGCTTCCCCTTAGGAGCTGCGCCAACAGAATTGGGTCCGGGGGCGGCAGGTTTTTGTGCATCATTTTTAGATGCCGGAGCTCCGCTAATTGACTGTTCGAAGAGACGTTGAAGATTTAGCTGGGCTGGACTTGTTCCGCTGGCAGATGTATCATCTGCTTCATCAAAGGAGCGCGCAAGATTGTAAATTGGAGGACTGAGTGACATTTTGGGGCTTGTGCTATGGCAATGGAGAGGGGGTGGTTTGGTGTTGAGGGTACTGGGTTATGGGTTCTTGGGTTTGAGTGAAAGCGAATGTCGGGTTTGCTCATGCCACTTGATATTCAGCAAAACTGTCTTGAGGATTAATCTCCTTTTATTGTCCTCTTTCTTTGTGTCGAATCAAGATGGCGAGCTATCAGTGGTTGATATAATGGGCACCGACGGACACGGACATGAAATACCCGCCAACTGGCAGCACTTGATGAATCGGAGCAAAAGGATCCCATCCATTGCATTATCAAGCGAACTGAAGGCGTAGAAGGCGTAGAAGGCTCCAGCTGGCGGGATTGGACGTGATGAGGCTTCGGCGGTCTTTAAATCCCAACTTGTACTCATGCTTGCAGGCAAGCGTGGCTCGTATAGAGCCTCGCCTCGCCACGCCTCGCGTTGTATAAGAGACGCGTATCCTCTCACTTGAGGTGACACAGACTCCTCTACACAGCAGCGGCCCAGCCAAGCGAGTGTCCGTCGAACCAGGGCATCCAGAGTGCTGCCAGGACGCTGATGCTGTAATTTTGTGGCCAGCGATACTACCGAGTACCAAGCTTTACCTCGATGCAGGCCAGGGCTTGGTGACATATTGCGGGAGCTGACAGGATGGGAGGGGCCCTTAGAGGCGACAGCATTGTAGCGCTGTGCTGTGTCGTGCTGTGCTTTGTTGTATCGTGTTGCATTGGTCACACGAGGGTCAAGCACACACTTGAGCGTCGAGACAAGAGAGAAAAAGAAAGCAAGGGAAATCAGGCGCAACAAGCACTAGTATCTTACCTCCATTTTGCTTAGAGAGCTCAGGTCTAGCTATCCTGTGCTACACGATATCTCCCGTACTAGTGGTCAACTCTCCGAGGCTGGGTTGGTCCGAATGAAGGACTGAGAACAAGGCTGTGAGGCTGAGAAAGTCAATTGCTATGCTCAGTGATTGATCAGTGAGCGTATCGACAGGAAATGTTAACTTCTCCGGTGTTTGATTGGTAGATGTGTATACGATGCGATGGAGTACAATAGCCAATTATGACGAGAAACATGAGCATGAACGTTCTATTGGTGATGGATGATTTATGCGTCTCCAGGTGTTGTATGTGAATGGTCTTGAAATTGTCATTTGGATGTGGTTAGAGCTATGACTGCTCAGGCAGCAGCTGATAGCTCTGAAACTCCCCGCAATCCACTAAACGAAGGTACCTACCTCCTGTAACGACCTCAGGTGGTCTTCTACCTATGGCCTGGATGTATCCTTGTAGACTCATATGTGAGTTCATGTAATCTAAGCCAGGTTCAGATATGATAAGTGGCAACATCGTTATATATTATCTCATGACTAGGTACTAGTACCTAACTTCACTCCTTGACAAATTGACTGGGAGAGGGCCCTGTTCTTCTAATATTTCCTTGAAGCCTTCATGTTTGTTACCTGTGGCGCGTGCAATCTGCGGCTGGTTACCCTGTACCGAGGCGATATTTGACTTGGCAGTTCTGTTCATATCATTCCTCGCCAACAAAAGAGTTCTGTCGATATTTCAACCCTCTAATCACTGCTGATGGCTACCTAGCTGACAAGGATTTCTGCATTCATTTTCTCTCATTCCGCTAGTCGACTCGCTGACCCAGGAAACAGGGCATGGACGAAACTCTTTCTTCGCTTTATCGTCTTTGTGTCGTCTTTCTCGGTCTCGGCCTCGCTTTTCGCAGCCTTTCCAAGAGTTTCTGGGTCATTAGACAATATTCCATTCGATTTGTTAGGATTTGATGCAGATGCGCTCTCTGATGCAGTCATCTTACTCCTTATTTCTCGAAATGCCTACTCATGTTGATCAAAACCAGCTTCTCCAACAGCAATATAAGACACTCACCTTACTAGATCTGCTCCTCGGAGCTCTGATCGAACCTCGATGTTCCATCATCGCTTGTGCCTCTTCTATTACCTCTGTAATATGCCCAGCAAGTGTGTTACCTTTCCACCCAGCGCAGTCCTCAGCGAGGGGAACGAATCTCAAGAAACCCTTAGATGGAGGAATTCTCAGGGCCTGCTCCATGTGTCTCTGAAAGAGAGCAATGTTGCGTTTGTTTGTCGTCGCCTGAACGTCTCGAGCGAGAGCCTCAATTGTCATGGTGTAGCAAGGATCAGAACCTCCACCAAACTGAATGCAGATCCCATGTTGGACTGTTATTACTATAGAAGATGCCGGGCGATTATATCGCAAAGAGAGGTACTCGGATAGTTCGGTGATGAAGGTGAATTCATCCTCAATCTAGGTAGATAACTGAATGTTAGTGACATATTCTCTGGTCTCATGCAGCGCGCCAACTTGCAATGACGTTGGTCTTGATTTCTACTAGCACAGGAGACTCATTTCGTATTCGATCACCGGGGTCTTGCGCATGCTTGGATCCAAAAGCTTCCTCGAAGAAGTCACTTCGTTTTCTGGTGAGTATCGGTAATGATTGCTTTCTCGTCACCTTGGCAGCATCCCCAGAGACGATCTGCTCTACATCTCTTGAGAGTCGTTGATCGCTCTCTAGAACAGGATCGAGACTTGGCTTGCTAAGGCGAGGCTTGACTCTTCGCTCTCCCGGGAGTAATCTTGGAGTTGGGGCTGGAGTTGGGGCTGGAGTTGGGGCTGGAGCTGAGGCAGGAGTTTCTTGTTTTTGCCGTGGTTTCGAATTCGGAGGCTTTGTAGAGGTGCGACTTGGGATATAAGGTAAAGCCATTGCCGGCGATAGATGCATAATGACAACAGAAGCTTGCAGAGTCGGGATCACGACGATGTAAAAGGAAATTTATGAGCGTATGAAAGCCATTGACTGCTCTGATATGGCTTGCTTATTTGTTACATGTGAGATCTTTGTGCGCCCATACTTTGCGATAATGTGCTGTTTGTATCAAAACAACTCAAATATCAAGCCAAAGAAACAGGCGTATATAATTATGAGCACAATTTGTATCACGTTCCGTGATCAAATACGCAGGAGGCTTACGGCAGGTGAACATAGAGATCACTCTATAGTAATTCAGTGTGAAGAAGATAAATCAAGGTCGAATACAGTACACAATAAAGCGAGGCGTCTTTGTGCCG
This sequence comes from Fusarium sp. NRRL 25184, assembly GCA_013755755.1. Classification (NCBI taxonomy): domain Eukaryota; kingdom Fungi; phylum Ascomycota; class Sordariomycetes; order Hypocreales; family Nectriaceae; genus Fusarium; species Fusarium sp. NRRL 25184. The sequence continues at coordinate 10,109 of JABSSZ010001035.1, forward strand.
TAGCTGGTGTTACAAGGACTGCAGGTTTCCCTACGTTTCCCACTCTATTCCTCCATAAGTGAAACCCGTGTCACGCAATCACTATACACACAGTTGTGGGTTCAACAAAGACAGTTGACTGTAACTCACACTTCCTCTTGGCTCAGGCGAGTTCCGGTGGGCATAAAATTCGATTTCGCCCGGTATAGAACATTCAAGATCGGGGACTAATAACACAGTCAGGGTGTAAATGGATCCTTTGTTAGAGAGGATGCATTGCGGCCTTACCTTCTGGGATAATGCTGATGAATCCAGCACCTGACTGGGATGTTTCGCGACGAGAAATGGCATGTCAATGCTTGTTATTTCATCCTTCGATTCATGCCTTCTAGACCTTGTTAAGTGTTCCCCGGGGCGCAAGAAGACTTCTGACATTAAATCAAGGTGCTAAAAATATTTAGTCTAAGATCCTCTAAAGTTATGCTAAGTTTGCCTAAGGCTTTTTGTCACCTAGGATAGAAGTCCTAAGTTTTGTTGCATCCCCTTGGTGTTGCGGGTATGGATAATGGTGATCAGTTGTGTGAAGGAATTCTCATGTTACTGTAGCATTCGGGGGTGCTCGGCTACCCTGAAGATAGGCGGTCCTCACGAAAGCATGGGCGTTTATTTATTAGGTGCAACGGATGGCTAGGTACATACGTACGTACGTTTTCGTTTGTCTTGTGACTGATAAATATTACTCGTATTGTTCCTAATAATGGGCTGCAGCCACTCTGGACAATATGTTATACCCCATTATAATGCAAACAATTGCCCCAACGTCTTATCATTTTTGACAGCACCGAGGAGGCGGAACACCATAAGTTAGAGTTTCTGCTAATCACTGCGAGGCATCAGGGGCTTCCAAACTGTCGGAATGTCTACAAAATTATCTACCAGATCTGGACTGACCTGGACCGGTTCACAGACTATGCGCGCGCTAGGCATGGCCGAGCTGTTGGTTCTGGTCCTGGCATTTGTCTCGGCGCGTAAAAAGAAAAGAGAAAAGAGGGTTGATTAATATTCCAAATATGACCTATCGCAATCGAAACCACATCGAGCTTTGTTTTCAGCTCCAGCTCCAGTTCCAAATCCTCAGAAGAAAAACAGCAGGGACTAATAATGAATAATGAACCCATGTTTGATGGGTTCCAATAGTCTCAGTCCTCCCTTGGGCTGATTATGATACCCCACAACTAATTCCGATCCTTTGACAATTCTATCGATTCAACCCGACTGGTATCTGGCGATCAGACCTGATATCTCAATAATCTGAACCCACGCCCAAGGCCGCGGGACTCTCGTATATTGGCTCTAATCTCCCAATCTCGATATCAATTTCAAGACAGGGCAGGGCTTCCCGCTTTACGGCTTGGTCCACGAGCACCCAAGTCGAAGCGTTTCTCTAGGGTGAACTGATACGCCGCCAACCCCAGAATTATAGCTTCGACGGGAACTAGCATGACAGAGAGCGCTACACCGGCCCGGCTCTGTTTGCAGAGTGTGCCGAAGTGAGGCTGCACGTTCATGGTCACGTCCTTCCAGCGACATGTCCAGCTCTGAAGTGAATCGTTGGTGGTAGAGGCATTCACCCCGTAGAAGAAGGACATGGCGATGATGGCGGCGATCAGGGCAAGAGCAGGGGGCACAAATGTGATTGCTGCCTTGACTGTAGCGTTTCTGCGGGCCTTATTTGCATCATAACCGTTAGTTTTAGAACCAAAAAGTAAATATAACAAGAAGAAACTGGGGGGAGGGGGTCGCCTTACAGTCGGAAGCTTGCCGGCGATCAACGAAACAAGATTGGCCACAATAACCAGGGCACTACCAACTACCAGAGCTACGGTAGGGCGCATATCGAAGTTGGCAGGCCATAGTTGAAGTAACCAATCTTCCGGGACATAGGTAGCATGGAACACAGCGAGGGCGTCCGCCGAAATACCAAGGATTGTTAAGCCAGCTGCGAGACCGAGGACTATGAGGCCCAGTCTAGTGCTGTCGATCAAGCGATAGATACGAAAGCTGGGTTCGGTTCGAATTGACTCAACATCCGCTTCGAAGTTGGACGCTGAGATCTCTGTCTTGGTACCGATGGACATGTTTCTGGTGGAAGATTCCATTCTGAGGATATAGACCGAGTATATTGACGAGAGAGGGATCACGAGGAACAAGACAAACGGAAAATTCAAACCCCAAGACCGGCTGGAGAGAAAAGGAATATAAGAAAGAAGAAAAGGAAAGGGAACCAAGCGTAAATACGAAAGAGTTTTGAATTGATATTGAATTAGATCACGGGGATTTGCAACATAGATATACAAGATTGATCACAGCTTAACAAGATCCGGTAACCTTAAGCGACGAACACCGTCACAATAACACTGAAGAGAGACCAATTACATGAAGCCGATCAGGGTGATAAGTTGGAAGCGCCTATGCAAGAATTGCAGCATAGGCGCGCCAGTTGGTGTTGTGTGAGAGATTGACATCGAATGCTGGACTAGGATTGGCCGAACCTCTAACTACGAGAGTTGACCTCGAGCGCTTAGACAAACATTGAGCCAATCAGAGATAAGCATTATTCCCCAAGATGGGAGATGGTTGTCACCAAGATCTATTTTGGGTCCGTGTCAAACCGTTGGCGTGAGCGGTTATGTACGTACGTTACATTGATAACTAGGAGAAGAAGGCTGCAGGAACGGTCGACCAGTGGTCACTGAATTTATCCATCTAACAAGCACCTCAGTGAGAATCAAGATCTTTGATCCCCCTCCTATCACGGTCACATGCCTGATCACCTGACCAGTTTCAAAAACAAAAAAAACGCCACAGAACACGCCACACCTCCTGACAGCTTTCAAGTTTCGAACACCCCCCGATGTGGATCCCGAAAATATTCGGGCTAGACTTGGCATCGCGCTCCGAAAAGTCAAGATGAATCAAAGTCTTCGATGTAACATTTCTTTTCAGCTTGCGGGTACCGTTCAAACCTTTACAGCAGGGGATTCCATACGCACAGCACAGTCTTCGGAAACCGTTAAACTGGTCAGTCCGCTACTTGTCGGAAATGAAACCTGCAGTATTGCTTTTGCCAGTTAATAATACACACCTGCCACTCTTGCTCCGTAATCGAGGCTGACCGGTGATGTTTTATTAATATCGAACTGCTTCACAGTTACATAACATGCTCGAACTGCCGGGCAGATCGATGCGGCCTGACCATCATCTTTCGTACAAAAATCCTTGCGGCACAGCACAAGGATACAGACAGCCCAGAGCATAACCAGAGACGACTAATACTCTTCCAGAATGTCTATGCAATAATTATCGCGGTTTCACGATGGTTGCATTGAAGAGACGAGGAATGGGACTCGTCCTGACTCCTGGATGATGTTGATATCGTGACACAGGCTGATGTTTACGTTGGCATGCGCCAAGATGCTCAAGGCCTGGAGCTCCCTCAAGCCTCAAGGCTCAAACCCCTCTAGCCCCTCTATCAACAAGACGTTCTCTGGCGCTGTGAGGCGTCGCGGATGATCGACAGTAGCGTTCTCGCCGGTTGCGGTTAGGACGCCAGGACCAACAAGGACCCGTCCTTTGCATCCATACAAGCCGCTATTTAGACGAGTCAATCAGAGTGGGCGATGCAGGGGAAGGGTCTGACATGATCCCTAACGTTCAGTAATCCAAAATACGCTACCCTTGACATCCTGACATCCTCACAAACTTAGATCTTGGATTCTGGAGAGCTGAGACAGACCGGCATAGAACCTTTACCTCTTGAATGCGACGTGTATACATCATTGGCGGACTGCGAAGACTCAACTGAAAGATCCTGACCCTTGTCTTGAGGATATTAAAATACTCATCAGCAGGATACAGATCTAATGCAGTCGTTAATCACCTTCCAAAGGATTGGATATGGTAGGTTGTCTTCGAAAGCCCCGATGTTGTCCTTGGGCTCAAGGCAGCTGAGTGAGTACCTGGAAGAGATGGTGGACTAGGCGAATTCTATGAGAAGTCGTTATGCCAACAGCAATATGATATCTGCTGCTGCTGGGACTATGAACCTAATGCAATCTTTATGTCCTGCAGCTACTTAGCGTACCTCATTTCTGGGACATGATTGGAACAGAAATGACAGTTCGACAACAACAGATGTAATGCATCAAAGAGCTGAGGCTACTGCAAGACCCTTCGGCAGCCCACAAAACCATAGAGCCCTTTCTGGTGATGGAACGAATGTCTGGCACTTTCAAGTTTCAACGATGGCTAAATTAGAGTCAACCAAACTACGCTACGATGCGGTATGCTATGATAGTCACCTGGGATCGTGAACCTCGAACAATTGACTGACTACATTACAGCCTTGGCCCTTGCGACCGGGAACCATGAACGGCATGTGGATATAAACTACACAACCGTCACTTGATGTCCCACACCGGAGAGCGCGATGAGGACGAGAACAGACAAAGAGGCGTTATCTGTGGATCATGACACCCCTTTTGGGGAGTGTGTTTCGAACGTCCTCGAAGGAGGAAACAAGAGATCAAGACCATAAACACGTCTTGTCTAGATCGAAGTAGCATCATATGACATGAGACACGACATGAGAGATTGCTCATATCTTGGATAAAGGGAGCAGGTATCGTCAGTGCCAGTGCCATTGTCAGTGTCAGTGTCAAAGCCTAGTATTGGATATGGATTCTGAGGTTTGTGGCCCCTCCTTGTCTTGCGTCGGATCAACGGCCATCCGCAAGTCAATAAGGGTACGACTCAACATTCGGACCAATCGCATCATGGCGTGGGCTCCTGAAAGCCATGACAGGGACCCATGATATGATCCATGTCCCCACAGAAGAAATGACAAGTCCAATCCTGGGGGAAAGTCTAGCTGGAAATGTTCCGGAGTCGATTGCAAACGCCTATTGGTCAAGATATCTACACATGTTTCCATGCCTTGGTCCCTTCGCAAAAGGAACAGAACAGGAAACACAGTCTGAAAGGGGAACAAACGCTTGCGGAGTTTCGAGATATCTATCACCGGCCATTTCCCTCCGCGATGGCGAAATTCCTGGGCTTATTTCACTAGCAAGATTGCTTGTTTCTACTCAGGCTCTTTTGTTTTCCCTCTCTGTCGTGTGCGGCTCATGCAAGACACGGGAACGGGGTAACATTGGAGTTGCAGCTATCAGTCAAACACCATTTGTGGCGGCCTTGAATGCGGTATAGCACTCGACTTTGAGAAAAGACTGAAGTCAATCAGTGCCTCTATGATCCGTTTTCCATCAGATCAGAGACGTAACTGCCAAGAGCCTGATCCTACTCCGTAGGCTTGGAACGGCTTGACTTGAGCTGCTATTGAATGTGATGTTGCTTGTGTAGCCTGTGCTTCGTCTTAGGCTGTGACTAACCAGTTAGCCTACACTACATTACATTACATTACACCACACTACATCTCAATGCACCCCTGGCTCTCCGGACCCGAGCAGTCGGTTCTGTCCGTGATGTGCCTGGCTGGGCTGCTCTCGGGGTGGCATCAGGCTGGCTGGCAGAAAGTTCTGTTCTCCTGCTGTGATCTGTCAGGTCAGGCTGATGGAAATGGAAGCTGCCGAAGGGGGTGTATGGATATGGAGAAGTGTTTCCGGGAATATGAGCGAGTGCGTTTTGCAGTTTCCGGGCTGTCAAGTTCGCTTCATCCCTTTCCTTTTCTTGTCTTCCTTCCTGACTGCTCAAGTCGAGTCGGAATCGAAGTCTCTTGCACGAGCCTCGAACGCAACTGGGGTTCCTCTCCCGGCAACTTACACACAAGCCTAGAATCTTCGGACTTTGGTATCTTTTCCGTGGCTGGGGGGCTGGGTCCATTGGTCCATGACCCACGGATGCTCCTGGGCTTGAGCCTTTGCCGACGGGTACAATGAGTGAAAATCACAGTGGAAGCTTCGCTCTGGGGGCATTCTTTCATTGTTGATTAACAAGGATCATCAACGATGTGTCCCTGGGTATGAATAAGTTTGGGTCTGTCAAGGGTATGAACATGACAAGGGCATGAACAACTTTGACATGGACATGGATCCTACGGTAGGAGGAGAGACTAGAGAGAGGCATGGGTCTTGTCTGTCTACTGGACCTTTATTAATCTAGTGAGGACCAAACGATTTAGGCACGGATGGGTATGGGCGTGTAACAGGAAATTGAACGACACTCCCTCTCCCAGTCCCTCTATCGTCATCCATCCATTCACTTATTCGTCTTGTCTTCTCTCCCATTGTTTGCTATATTTATTATCCTTCGCCTGCCCCTCAGTGTTTACTTTGTCTTTTCGAGTCTATTCGGACTTTCAGCACAGAGAAAAAAAGGATTCATTATAATATTTTGTGTTTCTTCAACCGAACTACTACTCAACTCTACCTTACTCATCTACTTACTTTGCGCCCAACTCAAAAGTTCATCACCATCGACATCTACTACTCTCTACCACGACAATTGACGGCCCTGGACGTTGGGTTCGCAGCGCATTGTCACCGCGCGTGTCGCCCGGGGTTTGCGACTACAGCAACAATCCTAATCTGGCACGGTCATCCTCATACGCTTCTTGCAACATGTCTTCTCATACAATAATGTATGCCCCGCCATCGCCGACGTCTCGCACCTTTGTAAGTCAACCAACCAACCAACCAACCAACCCATTCTTCGCTCCCTAAATTTCACAACAAAATATGCCCAATTCTAACACTATTCTCTTCAGCACAACTTCGAGCAACTCCCCGCAGAACTACGTGTCAAGATCTGGAATTATAACCTCCCTCCTGCGCGACTCGTGCCCATGCAATGCGGTTCCTCATGGTCCGGCTCCTCAGGCTCGTTCTCATGGTCAGGATGTACTTCTTCAGCAACTATTCCCGCCAACCTCCACACATGCGCCGAGTCGCGCAGTGAAGCTCTGAAGTACTACGGACTCGGCTTTGGCTTTGCTCGTGGTCCTGGCCAGGTCTTCCTCGATCCCGATCGCGATATTCTCTACTTTGGACCTCGCGATGGTTACATGGCCGCAGACTCTCAGTTTCAAACATGCATGTCAATGTGCGATCCAGAAGAACTCGCTCTTGTGCGCCGCCTTGCTATCAATGATGCTCTATTTTGGGTTGACACAACCTATCGCTCCATGACTGCCGCCAGTCTCACAGTCGAGTTGCTGCGTCGCATTCAGTCGCGTATGCCGGGACTTGAGGAGCTCATATTCGTTCCTCGCGCAGAGGAAACACCAGAGTCTCTATCCTACATAGAGCCAACCATGGTCTATGTCCGCATGGCCCAACAGATTGAAGTTGCTATTCAAACTCTACGGCAACAAACTCCTGACTGGACACCGCCCAGGTGGAGAATTCTACCACTGAGCGCTTTCCAAAGCGTCGGTGCTACTTGAGAACAGACATTCTCACTGAACAAGCTAAGATGCTTTTACGCATACCAGATTTAGCCACTGAGCACAAGACCCTGCAGAAAGCAGAGAGCGTGGGCACGTTGAAAGCCTTGGGCTTCCTTTCACCAATGAAAGACAAACGCTGAGCCTCCACAACACCCTCTCCTCCAAGTGCCGCGCCCACCCACCAACAGGCTGGGTGAGGTTATTTGAGAGACGCCAATATGGGCGTCATCAGTCGTTTTCACAGATGCCTAGCTCAGCTCGGCATCTCATCTGCTTATAGGCGAAGATAGTGACTGCTTTTACTTTATACCCATCCATATTCATTTTCACATTTTGGACAAGTGTTTCGGGCGGGAAAAACAGCACCGCTAACCAATCCCACATTGTCTTCATTTTGGAAGTTACCAAGGATCTCATCATCGGTACTGTGACTTATCAGGTCACAAAAGGGTCATTTGGAAAGGATCTAGTTCATAGAGGGGAATTTGCGGACGATATTTGGAAAGACTCGCGGCGTCATTCGTGTCAGGCTTCAACGGTGGAATTCAAGTCAAATGCTGCCCGCGTCATGTTTTCGTATTATAATATTCGTACAAAAGCTATGCTACAGAACGATGAGGCAATCCAACGCCAGTCCAATAATGCATGTATAACAACACATCTATCATATCCGTCCACAATCGTGATTTGTTCATTCGCTCGTTTAACGCAGATGCAATGCCTCCGTCTCTAGGTACTAATGCTTACTCGCAGCCTCTTCTGGTACCGTATACCCATCCATATCCAGTGGTGGCGGCGACTCCTTCCGGTGCCGTATCGTGTTGCCGAGTGACGGTATGATGTTGCGCGGTGTTACCCCGACACGGCCGGAACCCGTCTATTTTGCCTCGTCACCACCAGTGCCCATGCCGATGCCCTTCCGCCTGCCCCTGACAAGTGCCTCGAGTGCCTTTCCCATAGCCGGCAGATCGCCGAGCATTGTGATGTGGCCGCGCTCGGTACAGACACGACCGCCGCGAGCGATAGAGTAGCCTTCCGGAAGCATGGCTTCCTTGGCCAAGACAACGCCATCACCTGGTCGGAAGAGAAGGTCGTCGTATGCATCAGAATAGCATATACCCTCGCGGCCGGCGACCTGGGCTGCGTACACTGTGGGAATACTTTTGCCGTATAACACAGCGTGAGGAGGATAGGCGTTGGCTTCCTGGTGCCTTGGCGAGTGGGCCAATTCTGAGCGAAACTTGTGAGTCGCTGCAAGTGTTCGGGTGAGATAATCCAAGTAACGCTTACGCTGCAGATACGAAGGCTTTGAATCTTCCACATTTGCACCACTTCCATTGAGCTGGGGTGCGATAGGGTTGTGGTCTCGGGCAGCCGCCGTTGGTGAAGGTGGCCATTTCTCGCTCTTACTGTCAGCGCGAGTCCGAAGAGAGTTTGGGAGGAAGGACGAGAAGGAAGATGACTGAGGACGGTTGCGAGGCGGCAAAGCCGGCTGCATACACGGGCTCAGATGCCACCTGATCCATTCCTGAGGATCGTAAAAGTCGATGGGATACTCTTCTCCCGTATTCTTATCCACAAAGCAAAACCCATCCTCAGGCAGAAAGACGAAGGACGTCCGCATGCTGAAATTGACGCTTGCTGTGAGAAGCTTCTCATTCAGGAGGACTACATCACCGTGGCGAAGAGGGTTCAGGATATTGACGCAACGTTGCGGTGTGCCGCAGTACAAGACCCCTGAGAAGAGATCAGGTCTCTGGTTGACAGCATGCCGTGTGATGATACCACCCAAACTGTGAGATATGACAAGAGCTCCACGAGATCCAGCCGGTGTCCCTCCTTGGTTTGAAGGGAGGTTTTGGAGATATTCTTGTAATTTACGAGACAGTAAATGTGGGCTCAGGCGCCAGTCATAACCATAGTCCCAAATTCGCAGCTTTCCCGATCGAGCATTGTCACACGAGCGCAGTCTTTTGACAAACTTTCGAGAGACGTCGACGGGGCCGATATGTTTCAACATACCGTCAGGCTTAATAGTCTCTTCCATTCTTTCCTCGTCCTCATCCTCTAAGCCAACTTCGAGATTGACCTTTCGCATGTTGAGGCCGAGTTTCACAGGGGCCCAGACCTGTTGGTGAGGTGGCTCGGCAGATCGTAAGACGGAACCACGGTATCCGCCCATAATCACCAAGTCCCCAGTCAGAGACTCCAGGACGCGATCGAGAACAGCAGATCCATCCTTTGAGCCGACATCGAAGTCTTTGGGGGGCTGAGCGCGAGTTGGTGACGGTTCGGGTGAGTGGAATGTACCGAGTGAATGAGTTGACTTCCGTGCTTGGCTGTAAAGCTTGGGCAGGCTAGGCATCCTGAAATTTGGAACGTCAGGAAGGCTGTCTTTCAAGGCCATGAACCGAATATTGACCATTTCACGAACATCCTGAAATTGTTCGTCATCACCGAGAGAAGAAGTGCGAGAAAGACTGTGATATAAGTGACTCTCATCAGAAGTGACCCGTCGAAGAACCCCGGGTCGTACAGACGCAGAGGCTGCGTTAGGATCACGAGGAGCAGAAGCGAGTCCTCGAGCCTGGTGCGGAGACGGACTAAGCCTCACTTGAGAGACACCAAGGGCATCAGAAGGAATATAAGGCGAATGCTGGCGGGTTGCTGGTGATGAGTGACTCGAGACACCCGACGAACTGGCACTGGCTTTGTCCTGTGAGCTGGAAAAGAACGAGTTTGACATTGAGGGTAATAGATGCGTTGGAGGGCTAAGAGAAGGCCATGCTTTCTGCAGTCTCCTTAGTGCTTCTTGGCCTGCTGACCTGGAACGATTTCGAGCTGGAGCTAAGGCATTTCCCAGAATACTTCCTGATGGTCTGCTTGTGGAACCTTTGGTTGTAGGCTTCGGCTGAGCCTGCCAGGGTGAAGGCAAGGCATTTCGGTACTGCTGAGTGGGCGATACTTTTGCGAGGGGTCTCTCAATCTGTGGTACCTGGGGTGTTGTCTCGGGCGAAGTTGAAAGAGGGCTTGTGTCACCGTGTTTTTCGATGGGTACATCGAACAATCCGGCTCGACTCTTGTCCAGTGCTAAGGCTTTCTCGATGGCCGGCGTGTTTTGTGAGGTCAAATGTCTAGCAGCATCACTAAGAGCAGGTTGCAATATTGCCTCAGCCTCATCTTGATTGCAAATGATTGAGTCACCATCATCATCTTGAATATCTGGACTTGGAATATCAGGTAGAGGTTCATTCGACGGTTTCGTTGCCATGGCTCACTTAATTGAGCCCAGTTACAACCCTCAGCCTGACACAACCAGAGGACAAGAACGGAAGTTTGGGTTGAACGGCGGGCTTTGTGAAAAGGACCTAAGTCTGTGTGTATGTTGAACAGGCGACTTAGCCGGCAAGACGTGACACTAGGAGAAGAGGTTATTTAAGGAAGGTAAAGCGAAGGATTATCAGGCATGGCAGCTGTGCGGTCCTTGTTTGTTCCTCGGCCTAAAACAAATCACAGAGACGGAGAAGACAGATGGTGGAGCTAGGCCAGAGAGAGATCAGAAAGGCATCACTCAATCTGTCTAACAATGCGGCTGTGTGTGCTGATCCGGGAAGGCCGGGTGTGGATGGATCCACGATTGATGGTTGGTGTTTAGGTATTTGCCGTTTATTCTCTTTCGTTCTCGTATCAACTGTTTCGGGCGGGGGAGCGCAAAGTTGCTTATGAAGTATTATTGTCTTTAAAAGAAAGAAGGAAGTCGGTTTTTGTAGTATCGATTACGGATAGTCCTAGTGGAAGCTCCCAAGCATTGGCCCTGATCGTCGTTGGTTTAATGAGGTCATGGTGTATGGGATTAAATAAACCGCGGATTCTGGGCCAATTACGGGCCGACAAGCTGTTTTCTGGGGAATTGATCAGCAGGTCATAGGGCGAAGTGAAGGCTGAGGCTGATGATGATCAATTGTGTAATCGTAGGTTGTCGTAGGTCGTCGTTATTAATGCTAGGGATAGGTAATGATACGCCTAGAACTGATCAACTTTCGGTGTTATACATAGGTATCTTTAGTCTCTTACAACTCCCGAATGGCAGGAACGAACCTAGGATGAAAGCTCTTATTCGGGAAGGAGCCAAGATATTAGACCAGGATTCAACACGCACGAGGCAGGAGACACCCACATATTCATGTAATAATGGACCCTCAACTTACCTAGCAGGTGGGTCGAAAATTAATCCGCACACTTTACATACTAAACAGGACTCAGGTGACAGAAAAGATCATCATTTTCCCTCGATTTAAAGCCTACTAGTGCTCCAATTATTCTGTCTACTTAGCTTGGTCTGCGGATTATCTTTCGACCCACCTGCCTAGGTATGGACCCTAGAAAAAGAAGATGATTCTATCGTGAGACTCGACATTTTTACAGGTGAAAGGTGATAAGAAATACCTAGACAATAGAATCGGAAGATGCCTTAGGTACCCAATTCTACAGAAAGTCACGATCAGAGTTGACAACTGTTACCGATCGGAAGGAACTGTTCCTTGCAGCTTTCGCTGGGTAACATCACAGTACCAAGAACTCCTAGTAGCATTGATATGCCAGCACATCCTTGAGGATTCAAAAGGAACGAAGGAAGATCTTAATGCAAAACATGCAAAAGAGAGCGGATCTCTTCAAGAAGCCTCAGCCCTGGTCGTTTCGATACTTTGTCCAATCTCATGATGATAGTTATCTATCTTCTGCAATTAATTTAGATGATATTAGTTATGTTAAACTTAGCAGCCATACCTCACTGTATTCTTAACGCCATCGTCAACGTCATTTACCAACTTTCTTCCCCTCGTGTTATAGCCCCACTCGGCCCCGGTCAACGGCGCCGATACGGCCCGGGCGCAACGGAGCTATTACCAAGATTTAATCGGATCGTTATGTCATGACCTCAAACCAGACGATCCTGTCCTGAAGCAAAGCTATCGTTGATCATCGGAGTCACTGCCAGCCCTTGATACCCGCCGGACCGTCACAATGTCAACTCTCGAACCCCGACCTCCGTACTCAGAAGCTGAGATCAAGAACCTTTATCCGCCTCAACTTCGTCTGCAACTCGTCCAGATCCTTCTCCGTCACGGCGAACGCACACCTATCACCGCTCGCTTCACTTCCACGGGCCTTGCACCTTTCTGGCCATACTGCTCTGCAGCTCGTCGTTTAACCAGCGTCATTCTCGATCCATCTGCCACCGACTCCCATGTCGATCCCGCCGACAACCCAGGCCTTACTGCTCTCGAGTGGAAGCGCCGTCTCGAGACCTTTGGGCCTGATGATGCGCCTATCTTAGCCACTGGCCGAAATGGCGAGCTTGATGCTATCTGCGATATGGGCATGTTGACCGATCGGGGACGAGAAACAACGTATAATCTTGGCCAGCGCCTGCGCCATCTCTACGTCGATCAGCTTTGCTTCTTGCCGGAAAAACTCGCTGTTGACACTGACACAGCTGCTATCTACCTCCGCGCTACACCTATACCCCGCGCTCTTGAATCTCTTCAGCAAGCTTTCTACGGCCTCTACCCTCCCTCAGCTCGCGCCTCTGGCCTTCATCCTCCCACAATCCTTACTCGATCACCTGCCGATGAAACCCTCTTCCCCAATGATGGCAACTGTCGGCGCTTCGCTGCCCTCGCACGCGCTTTTGCTCAGCGCTGTGCTGATCGCTGGAACGACTCCGACGAGATGGCATATTTGACCAAACGTCTCGGTCGTTGGATGCCTGAGGAACACCCACATGTTGCTGTGGACTCTCGTCCTCGCCTTAGTGGTATTATGGACACTATCAATGCTACAAAGGCCCACGGTCAAGCAACTCGGTTACCTAAAGAGTTCTACGATCCAGAAGTCAAGCGAATTATTGAGAAGATCGGCGTCGAGGAGTGGTATGCCGGATACAAAGAGAGTGAGGAGTACCGCACTCTAGGCATCGGTGGGCTTCTCGGAGACGTTGTCTCTCGTATGGTCGGTAGTACTGAACATTCTACTGCTGATGGCGAGTATGAGCTGGCCCCCAACAAGAAGGTATCTGCTACTACATCACAACCTGTACGATTTGGAATGAGCGGCTGTCACGATACCACTCTTGCTGCCACACTCGCCAGCCTCGGCGCCTTCAACGAAGAGGCCTGGCCGCCTTTCACAAGTTACGTTGCGATTGAACTATTCCGTCACATCAATGCAGGCGCCACACCTCCTCCTGAAGCTCCTAAGACCACTGGCTTCCTGTCTTTCTTCGGCTTGGGTAGTAAAGGAGCCTCTCATGCTGGATTACCACCCCCAGGCATCGGTCGGAAGAAGACTCCAGACCTGACAGAGAACGAAAAAGAGCGCCTGAAGGGTTACTATGTCCGCCTGCGCTACAATGACCGCCCGGTGACTATCCCTGGCTGTGCACCAATAGGCAAGCATCTTGACGGGGATGAGTCCTTTTGCACTTTGGTAAGCCCTAATACTCTTCCCCTTACCAACTCTGGAACCAAGACTGGCATCGTGCGTTACTTACCCGTCGACAGGAAGCCTTCAAGGAGATCGTGGATAAGTTCACACCCATAAACTGGAAACAACAGTGCCGCGCCAATATTAAGGACCCAGCCTTTCCTTCTAAGCCCGAACCATCGGGGTATTAATTGTGAACATAATCTGCAAGCACATGGGAGGTAACCGAGATCGTCTGATATTTAACACTGCCCCAGTCCCGGAGACTGCGTACATTTACTATTAGGCTCTAATGACATTCTACTCTCAACAACCTCAAGACCTCAAATCGGCGGCTATAAACTAATTAAGTATATACACAAGACACTACCCATGGATAAGAACTGAACTGTTACAAACATAAATAGACATATTGTTAAGTGATCATATGATCTGCGTTCAAGACTGTAGTGCCTAACCTAACCTAAGACTCCGTAATAGACATAAACGCAGGTGATATATCCTCTCATCCATCCATCCCATGCTGAATGCTCTCCAGTTCAAACAGCGTCTCGTCTCAACCATGAGCGCTCCCATCTTTCACAAAGGGGGCGTATTAATCACAGATCCCATTTCTTCCGAATGCTCTCTCCCTCTCATGAGCAAAACATAAAAAATCGAGACCAACTTGCAATACAAAAAAAGATACACCGAAGGTAAATTATCAAGAAAAAGGGAAATCAAAGAATGAAGGTCTGTAAAGCCCCAAGAATCAAGGACATGACGCCACAAGTGACGTCGATTACAACGTTTAAGCAAGTTTTTCGTTCAATCTCGCTTGTGATGAGAGTGAAGGCATAAAGATGCACAAGCGTCATTAGTTTGCAACCTCCTCCTCAACCCAACCGTTCAGGCCTCCTTGAATAGCAAGGCCAAATCCAGACCCCATACCGCCGTAGCTTGCCTGGTAATGATGACCTCGTCGTTGCTCGGTCTCAGCTCCGGGAATACCATTGGAGGCATTTCCACCGTTCTCGAATCCGGGAGCAAGTACAGGAAGACTGACCGCCCTGCTATGCTGACCTCGGCCTGGTGCTAGCAAGCCACCAATGGTAGTAGCACCTGGTGCTGCGCTGTTGGCCGGGTATCCATTCGAAATGCTTGCTGACTGTCCATGGCCTGAAACAGGCACTTGCTGGGACATGGCGAGATCGAGATCGCTAGGAGATGGCTGGGCTGTACCAAACAGGGCATTTTGTTGAGCAGCGATCTGCTGTTGCTGGTGATGTTGTTGCTGTTGGGCCTGGTGAGAGACCTGGTTCAGATACATTGTCAAAGGGTTGCTGTTGGCATTGAAGAGAGCAGCTGATTGTTGGGGAGTGTTGCCGTTGGTGGGAGAGCCGCTGTTCTGGGAGCCGTTAGGTGGAGGAGAAGACACACCATCGGCACGAGGAGACTGCGACTGCTGCATCTGACGAGGAGGGTTACCGCAACGATCTTTGCCAAAGTTGACCTTGAACTTCCTGTAGTCGTCTCGGCCTCGGATGGCCTCAATCGCCTTGATGGCGTTGGCGATGTTGGTGAAGTTTACGAAAGCACAGCTCTTCTCACGCAAAGTGTTGACAAGCTCAATCTCACCATACTCGGAAAAGTCCTGTCGTAAACGCTCCTCGGTCCAGGTTTCATCAAGGTTGCCAATGTAGACGTTTCGGGAAGCACCACCGCTCACAGCCAGAGCGATGGCAGGAGGAAGAGCTCCAGAGTGCTTGCCCCAGCCAATCTTTAGGCGTCGGTTGTGGATCATGAGGCCCTGAATGTTGCTCAGAGCATAAAACGAAGCAGCAGCGGTGGGATCGATGAAGGTAACGAAGCATATGTGCTTGTCGGGAATGTAACGGATGTGGTGAAGAAGTCCGCCACGAACCACATTGCAAATCTCCTCAATGGTCGTCTCAGGGTGGATGTTGCCAAGATAGATGGTTCGGTTACCGAGGTTGTTGATACCTCCAGCAGTCGTAGCGACGGCAGCAGCAGCAACAGATTGCTGGGCCAAAGCATTCGAGATCAAGTCACGGTCGGCACCTGTGAGCATGTGGGCGTATCCAGGGGCAATTCCCAGGTACTGAGCAGCATTTTGCTGTTGAGTCTTGGAAACGTAGGCGCAACGATCTTTTCCGTAGTAGACGCGGCGAGGGGCCTGCCACTTGGGCTCTTGAGGAAGCTGAGAGACAGCCTTGATAGCGTTGGCAATAGAGAGATAGTGAACAAACGCAATGTTCTTCTCGCGGACGATCTTGATTGTGTCAATGGCTCCAAACTTACCAAGGTCCTCGCGCAGTTCCTCCTCGCTAACTTCCTCAGGCAGATTGCCCAAGTACACGTTTCGTGAAGCTCCAGATTGTTGGACAGCCAGAGCAACAGAGGTCGGGACCTGCGAAGGCTTACCCCAACCAATCTTGATGTCCTGGCCCTTGATGCAGAGCTTTTTCAAGATGGCATCGGAATGGAAGTGAGTGGCGGAGCTAGCGTCAAGGAACGAGATGAAAGCACAGTTCTTGTCGGGCAGAAGACGGACTGACTCGATTTGACCACTTCGAACATGACCAAGAATCTCCTCAGCCACAGTGTCCGGAGGGATGTTACCAAGGTAAACAGTTCGGCTGGTTCCTGTGACAACACCGGATCCCATTGAGACAGGAGAGGTAGGAGGCAGAGGTGCCTGCATACCGAAACCGCCAGTAGGGGACTGGGGAGGGTAGAACTGAGGAGCACCATACGTGGACGGAGACACTATTCCTTGGTATGACTGAGGAGAAATGGTCTGCTGCACAGGGCTGGAGATACCATTCTGCTGCTGGTTGTTTCCCTGCTGTTGCTGAAATCCGGGGATGCTCTGAAACTGAGGGCTGGCAAAAGCAGCCGGTGTACCGGGCTGGAAAGGGCTGCCGAGAAGCAGCTGAGAAGGCAAAAGGGGGGTGAACTGCATATCAAATGCAGTCCCTGGGGTAGCCATGTCCACTCCATTGTTTGAAGCCTGCTGGACAATAGGCTGAGGCTGGGTGTTGATCGAAGGGATGTTGCCTCGTCGAGGATGTCGGTCGGCGAAGCCAGAGATGTTGGAATTGAAGGCGCCGTGAGAGAAACCAGTATCGCTGTTGGAAGGCTTGGAGGCATGCCCGAAGCGGTGGGCAGGGCCATTAGGGGCACCCTGGCCAACGGGTCCATTTAGGTCTTGCATACCGAGCAGGTGAGGGGGGACGAGCGAGTCCCGCCCGACGTGCGACAGTACAGCCGTTTTGAAGAGTTGGTTGTGCCCGAGTAAGGCACGGAGAGAGCTGCGAAGTTGGGGGATGATCCGACTCAAGAATTTCAGACGGTCTAAGTCTCAAGTTCACTGACTGCACAGCAGAGCTGATTTTTCAGGAAATCTGTCAAATCACGAGAATCCAACGAGTCAAAGCAGGTCGTATAACAATGCTAAAGCAACAAGTTATGCAGAATAAAGTCGATAAAATCGAGTATTATGAAGCGGGTTGACTTATTCGAAAGAGAATAAGTTAAGGCAGCTCTGTAAAATGAAAAAGATCGTTCCAGGAAGCGACCGTTTAGTATATATGGTGATCGAATTTGAAAGACTTTCGGCCGAATCGAAACCGTAGGGTTTGGTGAGGCTGAAGATGCAAAATAATGGTAATCGGTTGCAAGAGCGAGTGTATCGAAATGTCGAACAGAAACGTGAAGCACGATTGTGCGTAGCTTTGCCGAGCTTAGGATGATATCCAGGGACAAAGTGAGCTGAGCAGGTAAAAGTATTAATAAAGCAATATGGCCGAAACGAGTGTCGACGAAGCCGAAAATTGTAGTCTCAACAGAAGGAAGAAGAACGACACTGCATCTGCCAAGGAGCAATCGATGAAAGCCCTAGACAGTGAGTGAGTATGAGAGACGAGACTTGACGGAGAAAAAGAAGAGACAAAAGTCGGCGTCGATGAGAGGACGGCACAGATGTGGAGGGAAGAAGGAGTCAAAGGAGGGAGCGAGAGGGATGGATTTCGATGCCGTCTAGGTTGACCTCCAGAAAATCAGGGACCAGGAAACACAGGGGGTGTATTGGGTGAGCCTCAGGCCGACAAGTAATGTAATAGAAGCTCAAATGATTAGCTGTGGGTGGTAGACCGTAGCCTGTAGGTACAAAGAGGCCAGTTCAGTAGGTTGGAAATAATGCAAGGTAATAAGGCTCAAATGAGCAAAGAGGCGCCAGGGAGGGAGAGAAAAAAGGCCAGACAAACCTGGTAGGGAATGAGGTGGAGGAGGGTTCGGTGGGTGGGTGGAGTTGTAGATTGAGAAGGGATAATTATGAAATGAAAGAAGAAGAAGAAGAAGAAGGAGAAGAAAAAGTAGAGGTTGAGATGGTGAGAAGAGGAGGTTGATGGAAAAGTAAGGATTGATAATAAGAAGTTGAAGAAGGAATGAAGTCAGAAGATTGAG
>JABSSZ010001036.1:0-28796 GCA_013755755.1 Fusarium sp. NRRL 25184
GCTGCCTAATAAGGGACGGGCGTGAGAAATCATTTCCTCTCACCGAGGCTGTGAATTGCCCCCCCCCCCCGTTATTCTATTTATCGCCGGGCTGAGTGCGACGCGCCATCTTCAACTATCGGGGGCCATCACAAGACTCACACCAGACCTATGGTAGATATTTAAAGTGAGGCAGCAAAACTTAGGACCTCTATCCTAAGTGACAAAAAGCCTTAGGTAAACTTAGTATAATTTAATATAATCTTAAATATTTCTATTACCTTAATTTACACAGTAATATCAGAAGTCTTCTTGCGGCCTGAGGTCACTGAAGTTAAAGTTTAGCCTCCCGGAAGGTGGACCCTCGCTAAATGCCCCGAAAACACCAACTGCCGGCGGAGGATCGGCGAGTTCCACGTGACGGCGCCGAGCTATCGGGTTGGCCTAATTTAAGGAGTTTCTATTTATTTACCTTGCACCATCAACGGCATCAAATCATTATCTGTCCTCACATTCGTCGAGCATGCGTGAAGATGGAGACCCAGATCCTGATCGCGATCGCCTTCCGGGGAAGCCGTGGTGTGCCAGTATCGCATTTAAACTGACCCTTCCGCTCATTGTTGTTCTGACGATTGTCATACTTGCGCCTCAAGTTCATTTTCTCTTTAATCTTGGAACAACGGATATGAAGCTTGCGAATTCGATTGCTGTTTGTCCGGCGTTGGCTATGGCGAGGAACGTTACGTTTTATACGGATAATGCCCTCGCTCCGACTCCACTACCCCCGGCTCATGCAGCCTCAGACGGGCCGGATATTATACACGCCTTTCAGTCTTTGAGTCGCACAACTGTATGGAAAAGTATTGCGAACATTACTTTTGAGGGTGACACGTTTGAGCCTGAAGGAATGGTACGCTTAGGCGATGACCGTTACGTGGTCAGTTCAGGGCATTGGACCGTGCCGACTGAAAAGTACGGCAAGATCATTAATGGAACAGACCGAACAGCTGGTGCAGGACTAGCTCATTTGATGGTGTACAATGGCGAAGGAAAGCTTCTTGCTGATGCGACCATCACGAAAGAGGGGAATGATGAGTATCATAATGGAGGAATTGACTATGACGGACAGTATATCTGGGGAACCATCGCGCAGTACCGGCCCAACAGTACTGCGTATGTGTATCGGACTGACCCAGCGACATTGGTACCAGAGCGTGTCCTCAATTATAAGGATCACCTCGGCGGCATTGTTCACGACACTCGCGATAATCTTATTACAGCCCTGAACTGGGGCGCACGAGACGCTGCAACATGGGATCTGAAGAGTGCCAAAACAGGATGTGACGCAGCACCGAAACCCGAGAGAGTCGTACGAAATCCAAGTTATTTCATCGACTACCAAGACTGCAAATGGCTGGGCCACAGTGGTTTCTACGGCGGAAAGAGTGTCATGCTGTGTTCAGGCGTCGCGACAATTGGCGGTTACAACCTCGGCGGCATTGCTCTCGTAGACGTCAAATCGATGATGCCTCTAGCTGAAGTGCCAATTGAGCTTGAGAGTAAGCTTGGGGTGAGATTGACGCAGAATCCAATGGATGTTAGCGTCAAGGATGGTAAGCTGAGGCTCTACCTCCTACCGGACCAGCATAACAGCACTTTATACATTTACGAAGCTCAGCCTTGACCGATATTAAGATAGAACAATGATATAGACTAATTGTGTAACCTTGTTTGAGGGGTCGTGCTGGTATTTTGGTGCCTATTGAGGTGACGATAATGCTGACGAAGCCGATTGGGCTAGCTTAAGGCAGACTCGCATTCTCGTATCACCGAATTCGGGTGCCTGACGCCCGTGTATAAAACGAGCTCTTTTCATCAACAACTAGGTATTCCGAAACATGAGTATTTCGTACCTTGTTCTGAGCAGAATTGCTAATCAACATGGCTTCTGAAGATTCGACCCCAAGTCACTTTCGACTGGAAGGTCTACCGCCTGAGCTGAGAGATCTCATCTGGAAGTTCACTCTCCCTGACTGTCGTTTATTCCACATAAAGAAGACTTCAACTCAAGAGCCGTCTACCAACCCAACAGTCGACGAACTGTTCTTCCGCTTCCACATTCACTATGCGCCTCCAATGGCTCTTCGAATATGTCGGGAATCTCGTGCTGTTGCACAGCGTGAAGGCTTCTTCCTCTCACCTCACGGAGACAACCCAGGCGTGTGGTTCAGGCCAGAAACAGACATCCTCTACTTTGACCGGAACCAACGTGTCACCCTCAAGGCCAAGCCACACAATTCAATAACCACAATTCATGGCTATGACAAAGTTCTCAACGTCGGTATTGAATGGCGCGCTTTCTTTCGAGACGTTCCCCGTCCAGCTGCTGGTGAGACAATGGCGGAATACTGGAGATCTTCCATAGAGTCGCTGTACGATTTCATGCCAGGCATGCGCACTCTGAACTACATTCTTCCTGAGCTGCGCCATAGAGGCGGTATGGTTTGGGGACGTGAACCGTATCAGGCGCAGAGCTATACAGCTGTGCTTCTACCGCTACCAGAGAGGGTCAAGATCCCGTGGGAGACAACGCGGAATCGAGGAAATGATCGGGCGGCCATGTTGAGTGAGTTTCTGTTCAATGCGTCACATGGGAACAGAAATACAACACCGCTCATGGTGACTTGGGGAGAGGTCAAGAAAGATATTGAAAAGGGTCTTGAGGAGGATCCTGAGCGACAAAGAGGAGGGCATCATCCACTTAAGGTGATCGGTTGGTGGTTAATAAGGGATGGCATTCCTGAGACACAAGAGAACCCGCAGATTCAACGATTTCAATCTTAGGCACTGTAACGAAGAAAGGACTCAGATAGGGAAATTGATCAAGATAACACTTTTATAACTATACTATCGACTCGTCCACTGGCTTCGCTTCATTCAATTCTTCATCCCACACACCAACGCCAGCCCATTCACACCTAACACACCGCTTTAAGACATATGAAGAACCTCAATGTTGTTCCCAACAGGATCAAGAACAAACGCCGCATAGTATCCAGGTCTATACTCCCTCAGCCCAGGCTTTCCATTATCAGCAGCCCCAGCCTTACTTCACCAACCCAATTAGCATCTCCACACATGTTCATTTTGGCAATTGACTTACATAGCAGTGCCGTACCACTCATCGACATGCTTCTGACTCTCACCATCAAAAGCGACATGAACTGGTGCAGTTCTGTTCTCAAGATTGCCGTCATATTTCTTCAGCCCAGGGCCACCGCCGCCAAGCCAAAAGTCTGGGACGCCATTCTTGACGCCAAAACTGCAGTACTGAGCTCCTTTGGCACCTGTGCCCTCGAACTTGAGTTCATAGCCAAGAGGAGCGAGGACGGCTTTGTAGAAGTCGCGCATCTCGACGTAGTGCTCGCCGACAGATAGGGCAACGTGACTGAAAGGCATGATGGTAGTGTTTGACTATTTCTTGGGAGTGAATGTTGTTTTGATGGTATGAGTTGATGAATTGATCGATTGATAGAAGGAGTTTTTCAGCTCTTATATACTTATTTCTTACATGTCCCTAGTTCACGGTCCAACTCTACATTTCCCCTCCTCAGCGTGAATCCCCCTCACGTCCGTGGCGTTTCCCAGCGATGACCCGACCCGGACTTGAGATAAAGTCCGCGATCTATCCGAATGCCAATGTACAAGTGTTTCATGAAATGCACGGATTGTTGCACCGTGACTTGCACGATGATCAAGGATCAAAGATCTCATATTGAGTTAAGCGGTTTTTGGTAATATTTTCGAAGGTGTCTTAACAAATCGACAAGTCGTGAGGTTCATGTTGAGGTTGGAATGATCCACATTTAGCTTGGTTGCTTATTTCCCTATTTGGGAAAATGAGAAGTTCACGGTCAGGGGCACCATTGTTATATGGGGACGAGAATCGGTGTAAGCCGGAATTTGATCGGATTCCGTGGGGGAGGTGATGTTGTGAACCCGAAAACTTATTATCTTCCCAGGTTTTGGCCGTAGTAGACTGGCGTAAGTGAAACCAACCTTGGATCAATTAGTCCAGTCTACTACGGCCAAAACCATTGCCTAGGCAAGTTAGCTGTCATGATGCGTAGCAACTAACAGCACAAACAATGGTTAGATCATACAAGACGATTCCTCGGGTTCCTGCGAGCCTTTCGTAGACACAAGGCCACTTCGAAAAGACCTACTTCAGAAGTTACACTGACAGGATATAGTGAACTCATCGCTACACCGGCATGGACGCAAACCCGCAACAAGAGGGAACAGGAGGAGATGAAGAGCTACCACTACCGTGATTATCGATGCTAGGTTTATTGCCATTGTGTATCACCAACCCTGTCACTGAGCCCAGGTCCCACACACATCGAGCAAAAGCAACGGGACACCAGAGGCGTAACTAGCACGCGAAGAACGTACCTAGGCCTGCTGCCTCATAAAGCGAAGTAAAGCCCGGAGAGGAATTGACCAAATTCACGCACGTCTGCTGAAGCTGAGCAGTGAGCAGCTGCAATAGAGGGTGCGTGCCTGGCCGTCTTCAATGTCGAGTTTCTTGGGGAGCAACGGCCATCTGGGGCAGTAAATGCGGTGCCCATAGGACGATATGAAGATTTGGTAATCAGAGCGTGGAGAAATCAATAGCTCCTTTGTAGAATAAGCTTTATACAGGACATGGAGTGCCTTATGAGAACCAATCGTCTGCGTTTAGAGATTAGAGAGTGAGTCAACACCAGTCAGACTTCAATATCTGTTTCAAGATCTTCAACTTCCTTTAGGCATTTCATTAAGATAGCAGCAACGATCGTGAGAGCCTGTGAAAACGTTTCGTATGTTCCATAGCGCATATGAACATATCCGTCCGCTCCCTCCGCTTCTCCTTAAGAATGGCCTCATCAAAAGATTTCGAGAACCCACCAACTCATCACCTCTCCCTTGTCCGACTACCCGTAGCTTTTCATCCAGGACTAAAATGCTTAGTGTGAACCTTCAAACGCTGCAACTGAAGAGCAGAATGCACAAGTGAGGGAACTTTTGTACAAGCCTACAGTGGTGCTGACGGAGACGGTTATCAAGATTGAAGTCAACGTCTTATTCAGCCAACTCTATTGGGTAAGATAAATCTGTGAGGGTCTAGTTGCTTGAAGAATACTTGGCATAACGCTCGAGACATGGAAGATCAGATTTAGGCTTGTGGTTCGGACTGATATGGTAGTCTAAGCCTGACAAGGGATTTCTGTACAAACCACCGGATCAGATGAAGAAGCTTTCAGGCATTGATGACCGGTAGTAAGCTGTGCATATGAGGCTGGCTTGCGTGCCAATGGACGACTGAGACGAAAATCAGAGTCAGCTCTAAGGCTATTCTAGTATATCTAGAGGTCTACTATACTATGACATGCATGCATGATGAGTCTGAGCTGATATCACCACTAGCAAAGAGCTCAGAAACCATGCCTCATATCTAAATCATCGACAAAATAAAGTCTCACAGACATTGGAGGTAATGAAGTCTCGTTTTAATCCGAGACAAACCCTGGACAACGTGCTATACCCTTCTGCATTCTGGAGAGTTCAAAACAAGTTATCGAAATCTTGTAATTGGGGGCCATATAACTTTGATCAGTTTTACCCTGGCTCTTTTAAGCATTCGGCCAATGAATTAATAATGCTGAAGCTAGCCTCCCGAAACAACTCACGGATTGGCCGTTGATCAAGACCAAATCATTTGTAGATGCTGACAGCCAAGCTAATTAGTAGCCAAATCAAGGCCTCAAAACATGTCAGCCCTACCAAAGTATCGGTGAACTATTTCAAGCTCAACAAGCAAACTTGCGCTCAATCACCATATCTATCGAACTGATCATAGAAATTTGATGCAATTGCTTTGAGAGGGAACGCAATTTGTGAGTCTCACTGAAATCGGAGTGAAGGACTGTCCTGTTATACAGCATCATATGAACCAACATCAAGAACTTAACGGCAAACACACGCGCTTATCTCAGCCAACCTACATCGCATGCTATCCAACCATATCTTGACAGCTTTTCTAGACTCGTCCCAAGTGCTGGACCTAGCGCTGACAGAATTTGCGAAAGTATGCTGATTCCGGTGCCAACTCTGTGGTATGCCACAGAGCTGAGAGTGTTCCGCCTTGGTATGGCCCCCAATCTTGTACAATTCCAGGTAAAGTCAACAATTGATTCTGTTGATTGGTTTGAATCGTAGTATTAGGGGAATCAAAATGTAACTTCGTGGCACAGAGGGTCTTGTCATGTAAGATGATGTTGCTGTAGTGTGCATTCACCGTCGGATGGATGTTGTGACAATAGGAAGTCTCCGAGTTCAGTATATTACAGCGCCGGAACCCGAGTACCTTCGTCAATATGAAGGCATATACTTGATATTTATCCTTTCGTTCCTCAATTGGGTGCATGTCCTGCCTCAGTACTTGCAATATGTACTTCTCACTCTCTTCTCTCATATTTCTCCCCTTACTCCTCCAATCGTTCATCACTTCAGTATCAGCTACCTACTGGAACAACACTAAGAAGTTTGACCTTACCATAACATGGGAGAATTACGCCCCAGATGGTTTCTCACGAAAGATGCTGCTCGTAAATGGGCAGTCTCCTGGGCCTGTGCTTGAGATCAACCAGGATGATTTGGTGATAGTGAAAGTCCACAATCAGTCCCCAGAAGAACTCACTATTCATTACCATGGTATGTCTGTCTTGTAACATAGAGTTGGAGGTACTGACAAGCTAGGACTGGAAATGAAAGGCACGCCATGGACTGATGGTGTTCCCGGCGTTACACAGCATCCCATCAAACCAGGATGCAGCTTCACTTACAAGTTCCACGCCACACAGTACGGAAGTTTCTGGTACCACTCTCATCATCGTGGCCAAATCGAAGATGGCCTCTACGGAGCTATAATCATTCACCCACGACCCCACGAACCGAACCCGTTTCACTTGATCTCCGATGATAAAGAGACTCTATATGAGATTACAAAAGCCACGAAACATGTCAAGCCAGTTGTTATTTCTGACTTTGTACACCTTACTTCTACGGAGAAGTGGGATATGACTGTAGCAGCTGGAATCGAGGATTCATGCTATGATTCGATCCTCTTCAATGGCAAGGGAAGAGTCGAGTGTCTGCCAAAGGATGTCGTGGAAGCCAATCTCAATGAGATTCAGAAGAGCTACCTTCAGTTGGTACCAGGCGGGGCAGAGTTCACTGACAAAGCGTAAGTCTCCAAGACAAATCCTACTCTCGATTACTGACATTCACAGCTGTCTCCCTGCGTCTGCCCTTAATGCCATCGGCGGTGGTCTAGGCAACGAAGAAGCCCTCCTCCCAGGAACATTCTCAGGGTGTAAAGAAACAGAAGGCCAACTCGAAGTCATCAAAGTCTCTAATAAACACTACTCCTCGTCAAAATGGGTCGCTTTCGACATAGTTGCTGCAGTCAACTTTGTGAGCGGTGTCTTCTCCATCGATGGTCACGATATGTGGGTATACGCCATGGATGGTTCCTACATCCAACCTCAGAAAGTTCAAGCCATTGCCGCCGTGAACGGAGATCGATATTCAATTCTTGTCAAGATTGAAAAGTCCGGAGAGTTTAAGATGAGGTTCAATTCGAATAGTGCACCGCAGATCATTACTGGCCATGCTATTCTCTCCGTTGAAGGCTTCGGTTATACACAAGAGGTTGAACCTTGGATCAACCTCGTGGGTGTCCCTGTGTCAAAGGATGTCGTGGTTTTTAACCAGGTGTTGGCATTTCCTTATCCCCCAGTGTCAATTTCGCCAACTGCTGATGTCACCTTCAACCTAAGCATGGAGATCAGAGGTGCTTCGTATCTGTGGGCTTTGAACAGCACAGGCCTTATGCCAAAGGATCTTGACGATCAAAGACCTACACTTTTCAACCCCCAGCCTTACGTTCACAACAACGTCACTATCTCGACGAAACTGGGACAGTGGGTAGATCTCGTCTTTGTGGCAGCCATGTTTCCCCAGCCTCCGCACCCAATCCACAAGCATGGCTCAAAGATGTACATGCTAGGCACGGGAACTGGCCCTTTCAGGTGGAGTTCTGTTGAAGAGGCTGCCAAGGAAATTCCTGACCAATTCAATCTTGTGAATCCGCCGCGGAGAGATGCGTTTCTTTCGGCGCCGGCGGATACGGAGCCCAGTTGGGTTGTAGTTCGATATCATGCTGCTGATCCTGGACCTTGGTTGCTGCACTGTCATATTAATAATCATATGGTTGGTGGTATGATGATGGTTATTCAAGATGGTGTTGATGCTTGGCCGCAAGTTCCTGAGGAGTATGCTGAGGGTGGCAATGGAGAGTGAAGTATTGGTGAAGACGCAGATGCCGCGATCTTTTGACTTCTCATCGAGACTAGGTCTCACCATTAAACTATCGATTTGTTAATAAACACCTTTCACATATAATCCCTGCCTCAGAAGAATCGACCTCGAATCATGATGGCCACCCATACACCGATGTAGGCCTTTGAATCGCCATATTGAAGATGTATCAAGAAGTTCGTCAAATTGCAATGCATCATGGTATCCTAACAGTAAGTACGCATCATATCCCGCTGTCTTAAAACAACCAAGTAACCACATTCTTAACCTTTGTCTTCCACCCCGTCTCCTCTGTGACCTTCTCCTCAATCGTATGGACATCCGTCTCAAGATCCATCTCGCTCAACCCCACAAACTTTGTCTTCTTGACAAGCTTCCACACAACAAACATAAGCAGCATGACGGGTAGCTCAATGTAGAAGCTGACGAAACTGACACCGTCGAATTTGGGACTGAAACAGCTCCAGCCCTGAACGAGAACGAGGAAACTGTTGAGAATGACGCAGATCCAGGGTCCATAAGGATACGTCCAGTTCTTGAAGGGCAGAAGGTGGGTTTTGCCTTGTAAGGCGAGGGCTTGGCGGAAGCGGATTGATGTGATGCCGATGGAGATCCAGCTGAGTTGGTTCGATACACCGACAATGCTGTAAACGTTAGCTCTATTCGGCGTGCTTATTGTGGTGATTTAACTTACTTTTGAAGCCAATTCCACAAATCTCCTGCTCCGATGAAACTCGAGCCAAAACAAAGACCAGCCACAAATCCTGTCACTAAGACAGCAACCCAAGGTACTCTGTTCCTGTTGAGCTTTCCAAGGACCTTGGGCGCATGGCCCTCGATAGCAAGAGTGTACATCAATCTCACACCGGCGAACAGCGCGTGGTTTCCAGCGGATAGAACACTAGTGAGAATAACGGCGTTGATGACACTTCCAGCAGCTTTGGCGCCTGTCATTTCAAAAACGATGGTGAAGGGAGAAGTGCGGGTCTCCTTGGAGTTGAGATCGGGATAGTTGTAAGGGACGTTGAGACCGATGAGAAGAATTGAAAGGAGGCTGGGTTTGTTAGTGAGATGAGCGGCAGAGAGATGAGTGAGACTTACTAGAATAGAATGATACGCCAAAAGACGTTCTTGACGACCTTGGGGATGTTTTTCGTAGGATCCTTAGTCTCACCAGCCGTGATGGCAATACTCTCAGTTCCTCCATCTACGCCTGTCAGTTTCATTCAGAATGCAATGCAATTCACATGACAACTTACAAGCAAAAGAAGCCGTGACAAAAACAGAGGCAAAGCCACCAATACCGCCAACAAAAGGCGCACCAGGGATATGCCAATTTTTCCCACCGATGTACTCGCCCGTCTCATTTCCACCACAATTAACGACGATTCCCATGACGATGAAAACAACAATGGTGATGACTTTTAGCAGACTGAGCCAATACTCTAGTTCACCATATGCTTTGACGGAAATAATGTTGACGCCGATGAGAACAACCCAGAAAATCAGACTGAGGGCCCAGCCGGGAAAGTTGTCGGTCCAGTATTGAAGAACGAGCTGGAGAGCGACGAGGTCTGAGGCTGTGGACACAGCGTCGTTGAACCAGTAATTCCAAGTGAGAGCAAAGCCAAAAGCATCATCAACAAAACGTCTAGATACCTCACTCATTAGTAATAATTCTGTATCTCACTAAGATACCTAACTCACCCTGCAAAAGTACAAAAACTTCCAGCAACGGGTATAAACGCCGCCATCTCTCCCAGAGCCAACATGGTCGTAAACACAATAGCACCCACGATAGCATACGCGATCAATATCGACGCTGGCCCACCCGTGGCAAGGGACTTTCCAGTGCCGAGAAACAGGCCCGTCCCGATCGTGCCACCAATAGCAATCATCTGCACCTGGCGCGCTGAGAGTGAGCGCTGTAACAGATCCTGTTGCGTGGGTCGCGGGACGTCGCTGTGCGGTAGATTCTCGACGTCATCGTCAGGAGATTTACCATGTTCTTTTTCTGGCGGGAACTCCATTATGTGCGTATTCAATCACGGTCGTGAAAGAAGAGTAAAGACATGTAAGTAAACTTGGAATCTATAGAGATATGAGTTCCATCTCTTGGGTAGATGTACTTGGATTCGAGATCCGCAAAAACGAGGCACGAGGAATTGCGTGCTCAGAGGCAAATCCACTCTCCAATGTCAAAAGAGTTGCAGTTACGTACGAACAAAGTGTATTTGGGTGGTATTTTACTACTATCCCTTCCTTGCTGAACCATGTCGATGGGATCTTCAGAGTGACAAATTTGAACCCGCTAAGGGAAGGTCGCTAAGTTTGGATCTAGCTAACTAAGCACTAAAATTCTGTGGTAACGTCGCATGAACCCACATCTCGAGTAAATTCAGCCTGTTGATAGAAAGACATGTTCTCAAAAAGGTAGATAATACTAATACATCTACTATCTCTCGAGTTACTGACTTCTTCTCAAATATCTCTACATATTCTCAAGCTCATGTCAGAGATATCGCTGAAAAGAAATACGCACATCAAACAAAAGGTCACTCACTACGGGTATTTAGAGGGTCACTCTCGGCTCCATCATGCCGGCGGCTTATACACAACTTGGGTTACCTAGCCGAGTCTGCCAGAAAATCTCTGCTTATCGTCTGAAGGATTCTTCAGTGAGTGGTATGTTTAAAGCAACCAACAACATGTTACATTTGACATGTTCTATATAACCTTGAATGTCGCAATTCTTTTCTCAATGACAACACTGCCCATGTCTACCTCTTTCTCACGTCCAATGCTGCTCACTCACTCACGAGACATTGTGCGGCTCTCATGATGTTCGGAATGGGTCGAGTCTCGAGTCTAGTCGAGTCTGGCCAAGCCGGGAACTATCATCTGAGCCAAGAATCGCCAAGATCTCCTTTTTCGCTTTCGTCCTCTTCTAGAAGCTTGCTTGGCCTTGTTGAGTTAATAAGCAGAAATCAGTTCAGCTTCGAGATCAGGCAACTTATTCCCGTGTGATTGCCTCTCTACCGAGTATCACTCCAGGACTCTGCCTATATCGCCACTTGGTGACCCTCTCACTTATCAATGCTTTTGTTGTTGTAATCAACACTAAATATGTCAACGTCAGGACATTTCGAGGTCCTAGAGGAAGCTATGAAAGCAAATTCTCGTCTAATGCAATACGAGCTAGGCTGAGAAGTCTGCTCAAATGAAGATGCGCCATCAATGGTTGAATATATTTATGTCAGTACACGTCTTTTGATGCAATGTGTTCTTACAGTTCATAGCTAGGCTGTATTCCAGCTCATCAACATATGACTCCGAGAATCTGCCCAATATGACTCTAGAGCCAAGCAATAGCCACATGTCCGTATTTCAACGGACCTTGCTATCATCCTCACGTTAACGTGTCTTTTTTTTATCAAGTCTTCTAAGATCGGCTGCCGCTACAGGCTTCCAAGTTACAACGGACCTAGTCTGCTATGATCCTTCAAGGCTACCAAATGACCATCATACCTAACCGAGCATCGATATCACTAACCTGTCCTTATTTCAATGCCTACCTAGCCTAAAACTAATCCCCTATAATCAACACCTTGTCTTCATCATGAAAGCCTAGCCCAGCTGTCACTAGCAAGGACTTGTGGTGGCTGGATCTCCACACAGCCACTCCCTCCCATCCCATCCCAGCTCACAGGCAGCAACACCAACAATAAAACCTCTAGTGTCTTGTCTTGTCATAAAACTGTCCTTTTTAGAAAGATCTACTTAATAGGCATCAATATTCCTCTTGTCAGAATAGCATTGATTTTATTTCTCATCCTCTCAAGATACCCCTGTTGCAGTGCGTGCTTATAAAATGCTATCTAACCTCGCCTCAAAGCTTGGCCTCACCTCCAAACCCGCATCCCAATCCTTCCTCAAACCACGCGACCCTTCCAAAAACATGCTCACCAAAGTAGACTACACATCAAATGACATTCCCATCCCTGATACTTTCCTCTCTTCTCCTCCTGATAAATCAATAACGACTCATCCCATCGACTTTGCAAACTCTCCTCTTCCTCAGTACGATGGCCACACCGCTATCGTGCTAGACAATGTCCTCTCACCAGAAGAATGCAAAGAACTTCTCTCCCTAGCTGAAGCATCGGTTCCAAGACCTGATGAGAGTGCGCCGGCTTGGAAGCCTGCTTTGATAAGCGCTGGTCCTGGATGGGAGGCCCCGGCGCCGGGGTACAGGGAGAGTGATAGGATTATATGGAATCAGCAGACTGTTGTTGATCGCCTATGGGAGCGTTGTCAGCTTTCTGAAGGGTTGCGGGAGCTATTGGCTGTTGTGCCGCCGCAACCTTACATGAAGGGTGGGAAATGGGTGTTTAGTCGGTTTAACGAGAGGATGAGGTTCTTGAAGTATTCACCGGGGCAATTCTTCAAACGTAAGTCAACCTACTTTTCTTCATGCTCGTAGCTAACATTTTTCAGCTCACTGTGACGGTCCTTTTTACTATACAGAAGGTCCAGGCAAAGAGTTTGAGACCTTCTACACTGTTCATCTTTATCTCAATGACTCTGTTGCGAATGATCCAGCATCTGAACTCGAAGGTGGAGCAACTTCGTTCCTTGATAGAAAGGGAGAAAAGAGAGTGGACGTCAACCCCAAAGCTGGAAGTGTTCTCATCTTCCAACACAGAGGGCTTTTTCATGAAGGAGCAACGGTGCACAAGGGGATCAAATACACCATGAGGACAGACATTCTCTACGAGTGGGTGCCTAATAAGGAAACAGAAGAGGCCAACTAAAGGAGGCAAGAAAACTTAGGACCTCGATCCCAAGCAATGGGAATGCCAAGGTAAATTTAGTAAATGTAGTTAATGTGAAGAGGACTTTTGACTAATTATTCATTACTCGGGATGAAAATTCTAAGCTTTCATAAATACTACCTAAACATGTAAATCATATGACCAGAATGTACCGCCGATAACTATTAACGTTGCCTTTGTTTTGGCATTTTCTTCTCCTCCATCTCCTCAATATCCTTCTTTTTATGAAAATGTGGTGCTAACTCCGCTAGCCACCTTGGCTCGATCGGCATGACACTACGCATATATTCCTTGGTCGTCTGCACAAGCTCAAAATAGACCACCATTTTCTCCGGCGGGTCGACGGACATCAGAACGCTGCTGGGGTGTATCCATACAGATGTGTTGTTTTTGACTGTTCTGTAACCATCACCGCTTTTCTGCAGTCGTGCAGCGTTGGGGAAGAAGCCTGATGTGATGGCTCGTTTAATAGGGCGAAGGTTGGTGGCACCACACGTAGAGGGCGCAACTTCGACCCTTTCGCATAGCTTTTCCAGTTGATCGCGAACATCGCGTGCCCTGGTTAGAGAACGTTGTTGAAGGAAATTCTCCTTTGCCCAGATGGGGGAGAAGTCACTGTCAACCCATTGGTTCCAAATATTGAGAAGCGTTATATGGTCGCCGCCGTCCTTGATTGTGAATCGGTTTCGGGCACTATCTGCGTGGATTTTCTTGTCCTTGGGTCGGAAGAACAGCGCGGAGGCTTCGCCAAGCATTGAAACGATGGATAGGACCTCCTCGACGCAACCCTCCTTGTCGGCAGCTAACACCGCCTTGGCTAGCATAGGGTCTGTAGGGAATTCGGCCATCTGACGGCCAATCTTGGTCAACTCTCCGCGATGGTTCAACGCCTGCAAAGCGAATAACTGGTTCAGCGCGCCAATAAGAGCCTCTGTCGGCGGAGGATCCATAAACTCGAAGTCGAGGAGTTCGTGAATGCCCAGGGACTTTAGTTGAAGCACAACACCGTTCAGGTTCGTTCGCTGGATTTCTGGTGTAGTTGATTCGTCCATTTCGTTCATGTATGCGAACTTTGTATATAGACGGAAACACTTTCCTGGGCCAACACGACCGGCTCGACCACTTCGCTGGTTCGCGGAAGCTCTCGAGCAGGGAACAACAACGAGGTTCGACATGCCAGTGGCGGGATTGTAGACATTTTCCTTCACATAGCCTGGATCAATAACGTAGACAATGCCGTCAATAGTCAAACTGGTTTCGGCAATGTTGGTAGCCAGCACTACCTTTCGAGCACCGTCTGGTGTAGGTTCGAAGATCTTGGATTGTAATTCTGAGGGTAGATTTGCGTAAATTGGGCAGATGACAAGTTCCTTAACGCGGTTGCCGAGCTTTTTCGCTGTCTGGGCAATTTCAAGCTCAGCGGCTTCAATCTCGTCTTGGCCGGTCAAGAAGATCAGAATATCACCCTTGGGTTGTGTTGTGTGAATCTGGAATGTTGTTGTGATGGCAGCAGCCAGATAATTCGCTTCGGGAGCGGGTGTGTAGTAAATGTCGACTGGATATCGTCGACCGGGAATATTGAAGATGGGAGCGTCATCAAAATACTGTGCGAACCTTTCAGCGTTCATGGTAGCTGACGAAATCAGCAGCTTCAAATCAGGTCGCGATCTCGAGAGATCCTTGATTAATGACAAGAGGATATCGGTATGTACTGTGCGTTCGTGAGCTTCGTCGATCATCAGCGCTGAATAGCTTGAGAGCTCTGGGTCTGTCATGAATTCTCGTAACAACATTCCATCAGTCATGTACTTGAGGATAGTCTTGTCGCTAGTGCAGTCTTCAAATCGGATCGTATATCCGACCTCGGTACCAACTTTCACACCAACTTCGTCGGCCACACGAGCTGCTACGCTCATGGCGGCCACTCGCCGAGGTTGTGTACATCCCACTTTCATACCGTTCTTGGTATAACCCGCCTCGTGAAGGTATTGTGGTAGCTGGGTAGTCTTTCCACTACCAGTCTCTCCGACAATGACGAGAACCTGATACTGCTCCAGTGCAGCGAGAAATTCATCTCGGTATTGGTAAATGGGCAAACTCTTTCGTGTCTCTTGTATTGATAGGGCCTTCTTCTCGGCTGCGTCGATTTGCGCCTCGAGGAATTGTTGTTCCTTGGTCAGTTTTCGACCGTCGCCAGGCATTCGCGCATCCAGATTCCACTGAATATACTGTGAATCATCCATAACAAGATCGTAATCGTCATTCTCTCTTTCGGCGCGCTGGATTTGCGCTTTTGCCTTTGTCGCTTGTTCCCGTTCCCATTCTTCATGCTCAGTAACGAATTTCTCCCGCCCGAACTGGTCTTTTTCAACGTGTCGCTTATAGAGTGCTTCTTCTTTCTTCTTGCGATCGAGCCGTCCCTTCTCGGTGATGTAGTCCTCGGGCATGTAGTATCCATCTCGATGGTCATCAATATTGAGTCGTTCTTCTGCCAGGCGCAGAATCTCTCTGTTCTTGGCAAATTCGGCCTTCTCCTTCTCTGAAAGTCGCACGCCGCTCCTCAACTCATCCGTCTCCTCTGCGACCTGCTTTCGCAAGAGAGCAAGTCGTTCGGCTTCTCTTTTCTTGAGGTATTCTTGTCGCGATCGTTCTCGAATATCAGGTAGCGCTGCCTTATTCCGTGCAGCAGTATCTTCGGTCTTCCTTTTTTTCGAAGGCTGCTTCGATGACTGCTTCGATGACTCCCCATTCTCCTCTCCCGCCTCCTCCATCGGGAGAAAAGCATAGCGTTTGGCGCTCATGATGTGTTAGTTGTCGAGTTGAAGTGAAAATAGGTGGGTCTGGGGAGCTTTAGAGGAAATGCTGGTCACGTGACTCATCGGAGCTTGAATCTCTGTCAAAGACAGGATCGAAGGGGTCTTACACTATAGATATACATGTAATTACTTATTGGGTTTGGTTACCTTGTTAGGCGACTATGATATAATGGACGTGTCTTGCTAGCTGAGGCTGCGACTGGTAATATTAGTGTAGTCATGTATGTACGTAGACCTTGCTACCATGAATGCTGTAAGCAAAAGTTATTCCCTGTTTGCCCCCGGGCCTGTGGGGTGGCCAAGGACTAAAGATCTCTGTCACCAAGGGTCGAGTCTCGCACTTTCACTGGTTGACAGGCAGCGAGCGAGGTCGATGGTGAGGCATCAAAATCCAGTGTCCATATTCAAATACTAGGATAGATTTACGACTGAGTTCATAAGTAACTTATTCGAATTGAGGTATCGCTGCCAAACTGGGAGTTTGCAGCCAGCCAAAAGGTTATACCAAGTTCTGGACAGACAGGGCGAGTTTCTCAATCTCACGAAACCATGCTGGAAACTTTGACAGGTGAGCTATAGACCCATCACGGGATGATGCCTCTTGATCTCCATAAGTGAATGCGCTTCTGAATAAACGGTACCGTTGGGTTAAAGAGCGAGGTGTGACATTATACTTAACAACGGAGAAAGCATAATCCGGCAGTGAGTCAAGCTTCATGACCAGTCATATGCTCTCGATAAGGAACCACTTGGCAGGGGTTTTCTGATAAGCTTGCTACTGTCCCAAAAAGTGTAGCACTTGATAACACGCTGGTGTTTCGAGGTTCAGGCGACTTTCTTTGTCCGTTCTCTATCGAGTCAACTTACCCTCTTTTCCCCTCGCAACATCTCGAGGTCTGTCCTTCTTTACCACTCAGGTCGGCAGGTTGCTTATATAAAGTCTCTTTTCAATTTTTTCTTCTTTTTCTTTTTTATATATCTGCAGGAAGAGAGACAAGATGTTATTCCATACAGCGGCCCTCGTGGTCCTTCTAGCTCTGGTCCAGCTAGCTGTATGCGCCCAGGACTATTACAAGGTACAACAATTCCCGTATGCCCATAAACATACATATTCTAACAGTTGCGCAGGTTCTTGGTGTAGACAGACAAGCAGGGAAGAAGGAATTAAAGCAAGCATATCGTCAATTGTCGAAGAAGTTCCATCCAGACAAGAATCCGTATGCCCCTCCATTCACCCTCTACTTGATTTCTAATACTGACCTTTTCCAGTGGCGACGATACAGCACACGATAAGTTTGTCGAAGTTTCCGAAGCCTACGATGTCTTAAGCGATGAGACAATGCGCAAAGTTTACGACCAATACGGCCACGAGGGTGTTAAACAGCACCGCCAGGGAGGTGGAGGTGGTGGTGGTGGTCATGATCCCTTCGATCTCTTCAGCCGCTTTTTCGGTGGTCACGGCCACTTCGGACGAGCATCTAGCGAACCCCGAGGACACAATGTCGAGGTCCGTGTCGAAATCTCCCTCCGCGACTTTTACAATGGCGCCACCACCGAGTTCTCCTGGCAGAAGCAACACATCTGCGAAGCTTGCGAGGGCACTGGAAGTGCAGATGGGCAAGTCGATACCTGTCATACTTGTGGCGGCCATGGTGTACGCATCGTGAAGCGCCAACTTGCTCCTGGAATGTTTCAGCAGTTTCAGCAAAGATGCGATGCTTGTGGCGGTCGGGGCAAGAATATCAAGCACAAGTGCAAGGTCTGCCAGGGTGAACGGGTTGAGAGGAAGGCGACCACTGTCCAACTCAATGTCCAGCGTGGAGCTGCTCGCGACTCTCGTGTTGTCTACGAAAACGAAGCTGATGAGAGTCCTGATTGGGTCCCTGGCGACTTGCTGGTGACGTTATCTGAGAGGGCTCCATCATATGACAACAATCCCGATAAGACCGATGGCGCATTCTTCCGTCGCAAGGGTAATGATCTGTACTGGACTGAGGTTCTCTCTCTTCGGGAAGCCTGGATGGGCGGCTGGACTCGCAACCTCACCCATCTCGATAACCACGTCGTGCGGTTAAGTCGACCCCGCGGTAAGGTCATTCAACCCGGCCATGTCGAGACAGTCGCTGGAGAGGGTATGCCCATCTGGCACGAGGATGGCGACAGCGTGTACCACAAGACCGAGTTCGGAAACCTATACGTCGAGTACGCAGTCGTACTACCCGATCAGATGGATACCAACATGGAAAGCGATTTCTGGAGCCTCTGGGAGAAGTGGCGACTCAAGAGCGGCATCGATCTACATAAAGACAGCGGACGACCAGAGCCAGTTCACACTAGAGACGAGTTATAACGAGAAAAAAGTGATTGGCGTCGAGGATGGGGAGTTAGTTGTATGATTTATAAGAAGGGGGCTATTTATATTAGTGCCGACACGAAAGGATACCAATGGCATGTTTCAGAATATTATAGACGTTATGGAAATGTGAATTAAAGTATCGATTAACCTACAATATGCTTAAGGGTCTGTAGGTTGCTGTAAGATCCAGGAACCGGAACAAACCCTCCAGTAACTAACAACGGCAATGATGTGCCCCACAGAATGTAACATGGACTTAGTTACAAGGAAACATCCAGAACAATCCAACAATCTTACAGAAGTCATAACCTCGTATCAAACAATCACATATCGAAAAGAAGCAATCCTCCAATCAACTATATCTCGAACCTTAAGCGAAACTTCTACAACATCTTTGTTCTAGCCAATGTGGCTTAGACCTCTCCATAAATGAAGCCGTCACAGCCTAACAGCAGCGCCTATCAGATAACTATATAAAACTCAATGCTATCAATCACATCTCGCCTTTTTCTTCTTCTTTTTCCTCTCTTTCCCTTTCCCTTTTTTCTTTCCTTCTTCTTTCCCTGACAACAATGACAGTGACCACTCCTTAGAACATGTCAAGTTCAGACTCAGCCACCACAAACACTCCTGCAAACAACACCCCCAGCACGTCGACTCCAGACGTGATAGAAGTTCCCCGCTCAGACCTTTTCACTGTTAAAGACACCGACTATGACACGGACAAGTATCTTATCCTCTGCGGAAAATGTGGCGGCGTCTTGAACGCCGCCAAATACAGCTGCATGTGCGAGCATGGTTCTGATGTTGCTCGCGCTGCTTGATTGGCCTATGATATTTCCATGTCTGCCAAAGGCAGTCACAGGAAGCGAGGCGCACATGCATACGATACTCTCAAATCAAGATGCCTGTCTCATCAAGCATTCGTCCCAGTTCGAGTGAGGTAATACAAAGGATCGAGCTTCAGCTCTCCTACAAACTCCACTCTATAATACATCCAAAACCCACACTCCAGTCACAAGCAATACTCAATCAACATTGCTATTCAGCTGCAGTGCGGCTCCGTTATCATGTTTTCTTATAAAACATCGCCTTTCGCAAGGCATATAGAGGGTTACGTTTTGGAAAGGTTAGAGACAAACAAACATAGACGGAATGGGGACATCATATAAAAGACATCAACCCGTGTTTCTCTATATCGGCCGTAATGTATAATAGTCATAACATCATATCATAAAGCTCAACTGGAAAAGCAGGCCATTAATCATATCCTTCCAAAGAAATCATTCCCGAAATGACAGTCATCAAGTCGTTAATCTCTGTGTCTCCTTCTGCGTCTTCTTCTTTCATGATCTCCATCTTCAATAGCCTCGTGTTGCTCTGGTTCTTGTAGTCCTCCAAGAATATTCCCAATTATGCCAAGCCATCCGCTTTTGCCTTCAAGTGCTCCAGTGACACCACGCACGAGCTGATCCACAGCTTGACTATCCGTTCCAGCTACTTGCCAAGCACCTTTGATGTCCCAATCATCCCGATGTCTGGGTTTATACTGAAAATCACCTTGTCTGCGTGTCCAACCACGGCTCCTACTCGATCGTCCATCCAGGGGCCTACCCTGTCTGTCAAATCGGTCAGGTAGTTCCTCGACAGACTCATCCGAGCCGGAGTCATCATCTCGATGGCGGCGTCTCCGTCCAAAGTAGTCATCCATTTCCATAGCAGGAGGAGTAGACTTCGAACGTGGCCTAGCAGGTACAAGACCTTGAAGTAGGTCATGAGCCTCCTGCTCCTGTCTCTCCTTTTCTTCTTTGGCTGCTGTTTCCTCACGGTGTCGCCTCATTGTCATAGAGCTCTTCGGTGACAAAGGGCCAAACACTACCGACTTGGCCGGTTGGCCCTCATCAGACGAGTCTAGACTATCTGGTTTAGAGTTAGCTTCCGTTTCTTCTCCAGTGCCAACAACCCTCCCACTACGGTCGGACGCACCCTCATCAAGGCCTCTTGAGCCAAGGTTGTGGACAGGATTACTCACATTGTCAGGCGCTCTTGGACCGCCAGCCGGTGGAGGTCCCGGAGGTCCTGGAGGGGGCGGTGGTGGCCCAGGAGGTCCTGGCGGTGCGTAGTTGGCGGGTCCTGTGGAAAGTCCTCGAGGAGGTCCAGGAGGTGGCGGAGGATAGCCCGTATAGTCTTGAGGAACGTACGGCTGGAAGTCAGCAGAACGGTCCGGAATATTGGAGTAAGGATTTCCGGGCGGAGGAGGAGTAGGGTCCATAGGATAAGGTGGGAAGCCAGCGCCACCAGAAGCCATGGGTGGTGAGCGTGAGCGAGGGCGACGATCATCATAGTCGTCAAATCCTATTTCATAGTGGTCAGTCAACACAGTCACGGTCACTCAAGGACTGCTCACGTTTCCTGGAACGACTTCGGGATCGGGATCGCGAAGGAGATCTGGTAGCTCGACCACGACGGTCTCGCTCATCTTCTCGCTCGCGTTCTCGTTCAAGTTCGAGTCGTCGTTCCCTAGAGCGCTGCTCTCTCTTCTCCCTATCCTTCTTGTCCTTGTATTCCTTGATACCAAGGGCTGCAGCTCCTGCGGCTGCGGCGGCCCCGAGTCGGCTTCTGCTGCGTTTACGGTTATGGTCGGATCCCGCAGACGACGCGGATCGACTACGGTCGCGTCGTCTACGGCGTCGACGTCTTGCCTCCGCTTCGGATTCGTAGCCTCGCGACGTTGAGGCTGGCGGTTGCGTCGCGAGGGGATCGGTGCCGTATTCAACTACGGGGCCTAGCTCAGGATCAGTCCCGCGCTCTGAACGAATGGATCTGGCCTTGGACCTGCTCCTGCTCCGGCTTCTCGAGGGGCCTCGGCGGTAGTACTCATCATCGCTGCTACTGTCACTACCATCCTTCTTTTCCTTGCGCTTCTTCCAAACGTGGTGCGCAGCCTTGGCTGCTACAGCGGCACCAGCGATCTCGGCACCGCGGCGAAGTCTAGACTTGCTGCGGCTCCTTGATCGGCTGCGGCTGCGCGAGCTGCTTGACCTACTACTGCTGCGGCCTCGAGATGACTTGGACCTATTGCGAATGTGCTTGGCAATACCTGCAGCAGCAACGGTTCCCAGAGCAGCCTTGGCTGCCGTTGACAAACTACGACGACGGCTAGTGCTCTTTGTCGTCGTAGTTTTTCGAATGATGGATCGCGAACGAGAGCGCGAGTAGTCATCAGAGTAATAACCACGACGACGGCTTCTGCCTCGAATCGCCTCCTCCTTTTCAATCTTATTGGACTGGTAGTATTTGGCGGCACCAGCAGCAGCTAGAGCAACAGCAGCAATTCCGAGACCCTGCTTCAGTCGAGAGGAGCGGTCGGGAGACTCATCGTCGCCATGCCAGCGATCGCCATAAGCGCTACGAGCTCGGCGCAAAGCCTCGGTGCCAAGAGCGCCCAGAGCAGCTCCAGCAATGACCTTGCGGCCGCGGTTTTCAGGCAATTCACCGTAGCTGTCGCGACGACTGTTGAGAAGAGCTGTAACACCCGCACCAGCGAGAGCGCCTTCAGCCAGGTGTCGCTTGTGGTGAGGACTTTCGCTGCCTTCGCGGCGACGAATAACCTTGCGTCGGACGTAATAATCATCGTCATCACTGTGGTAGCCGTGGTCACGACGTCTGCGGTCATATCGCTCAATGGCGTAGTCACGGTCTCCACGGGAGTCGCGGTGCTCGTGGCGATAGTAATATTCCTCCTCCGAAGGGCGATGTCGGTGCTCATGTCGGTGCTCTCGATGCTCCCTTCTAACTACAACTTGTTGTCTTTCAGGCTCTCTCTCACGAATGACAACTACACCAGGCTGCTGTTGCTGGCGAGGAGAAACGATAACTGGAGCCGGGGGGGGAGCTTCTTGAACAATGATCCTCTGTGGTTCAGGCGCGCGCTGTCGAATGATTACGGGAGCTGGAGGAGGCGGTGGGTCATAAGGGGTGTAGTATTCCGTCTCCTTGCGGTATCGCTCAACGTCGCATCCATGGGTATCGTCGATATGTTCCTCAACACGCTTCTCAACGCGGTATTCGCCGTTATCTCGGCGTTCAGTCCTGACCATTTGGTTCTCAACCTTGACATCATCGTCGAACAAAGCGTCAAAGCGAGATCGTCGGTCCCAGTCACGCTCAACTTCCTTGGTCTCTACGAAAGCTGGCGCACGAGATCGATCTCCCACCTGAGAAGGCGCAGGCATTGGCATAGGCGGGGGCGGAGGAGGATAAGTCTCTCGTTCAGTTTCCTTTTCGTAAACGTAAGATCGAGGAGCCGTGTCTCGACCACGGTCCTCGTGAAAACTAGCATGAGAAGGAGCTCCTTCAAAGGCAGAGCGAGGGCGGTCCGGGACGAAAGAGCGTCGGTCGTGTTCAGCTAAGTCGCCAGAGGAGCGACCATAGCGGGAGACATGGGAACGTCCATCATCAAATTCAGAACCTCGTTCGAAGCGATCAGACCTGCTTGGTGCGACCTTGTATCGTCTGATTGTGGTTTTGCGATAGCGCTCGTCGTCTGAAGAGCCATCGTCTCGCTCCCAGTCCCTCTCACGATAGACGCGAGACTCTCTGTAGACGTCACCCATCGCGGGGTGTGACAGGTGGGGTATAAGGCTGTGCGATAGAGTTATCAGGATCCAAAAGAGGGAAGTCAAAAATAGAAGTAAATCCAAAGGTTTAGTATAGAAAACGCCTAACGAGAAATCAACAGCGAAATCTAGGTTTGTTTGTTTGTATGTTTGTATGAGGAAGAAGGGGACGGGAGAGAAGTGGTTTGGTGGAGGGGAAAAGCTGGGAAGTAACCAAAGCTATGACGGAACCTGCTGAGAGAGAAGAAAGGAACTGGGCACCCAGCATGAATGGCTGGGCTTTGATTCTGATTCATCCAGGCGCAGTTAGCGTGGACATGGGCATGGGCATGGACATCAGTGCCCGGCTCCAGCGTGTGAGTGTGCGTGGAGCCCTTAAACTTCAGTGGGCAGCTTTTCTGACAGGGGTTGGGAGAGAAAGCCTGCTGTGGCTATGATGGAAGATGATGCTGCTTGTGCTAGAGCATGGCACGGGATTGGGCGAGATATCGTGATGGGTGGCAGAAGGTCTCTTGTTCTGCCCGGCTGATGCTGGGCATTCTGAGGCCGAAGCCAATCAGGTCTTTAGTAGAGTCAACTTCAATGCAACCTCAGATAGAATCTGTAGTCTTGGTGAAAAGAGAATGGTTCTTTTCTGGGTTATCTCGGGCTGTTTCTTGAATCTTGAAAGGCTCAACTGTCAGGGATCATGCCCAAAATACGATTCCAAGATCCACAGACTATCGATACCAAGAATATCGAGTCCATCCAGTCGAGTCGAGTTGGGCACAGAGCCTCGCCAAACGCATTGACTCAGAATGCAAACAAGCATCCAGTATCTAGTACCCAATAGTTGAATACACTCTTTGTCCTGCCGTCTCTTTCAACCCTTGTTACACCAAACGGTTCATGTAGACGCCCGTCTCGAGTTAAACAGACCCAGGCCTACCCCGCCTTGTCTCCTGTCTCAATTAAGACCCCAACAAACTTGAAAAGTCAAAGACAAAGGTTAACTCGCACGGGGTCACCCTCCATCTCGGGATCTAAAAAGCCCATAGGCCTCAAAGCAAGGCCCAGTTCTTCATCGACAGGGACATTTCCTAGAACTCGAGGAATGAAAAGAATGAGGCGACGAAGCTTTCCATTTGCCTCCCTAGAGACTGGACGTGCCGAACCGCGAACCTTGGTCGATCTCGTGCGAATCAATATGCTCGAGCATGCATCATCGCGAACAAGTCCAAGTTCTCCACTCGGACTGGGCTGTCGCTGGTGTCGTCATAGGCTTTTAATGGAAGAACCCCACCTCTTAAAACCCTTGACCCATCAACGATCAACATCTTGGTTCTTATTTTTAGTTACCAGCGGAATCTCCTCACCTCAGCCAAAGTCGACCCCATTATTAATTAACAGTAATAAAAAAGAAAGCAATAAAAAAAAAATCATCAGGAGAGACATTTCTAGAGTCATCAGGCTCCGCTTTTCAAGGTCAATTGATTACGCGGTCTCTTGAGGTTTGAGTCACCAGACTCTCTTTGTCAAGACCACATGCACAATCAGATGCTGACAGCCTTATTCCACGCACTACAGACACCATCGTCGAGAAGGGTCTCCGTCTGATGGGCTCTTCCGTAGTTCCGTGGTGTTCTCATGACTGGAATGTTCCATGCTTCTGCCTTTTCCCATTCCGCATGGCGGCGTTCTCAATACGACAGTCTTACGAGATCGGGCAAAGCACTTTAACTCCAGGGATGGGGAATAAAAGGATTGGTTCTTTGTTATAGAGATGAGGCGTTT
Organism: Fusarium sp. NRRL 25184; assembly: GCA_013755755.1. Taxonomy (NCBI): domain Eukaryota; kingdom Fungi; phylum Ascomycota; class Sordariomycetes; order Hypocreales; family Nectriaceae; genus Fusarium; species Fusarium sp. NRRL 25184. The sequence continues at coordinate 24,803 of JABSSZ010001036.1, forward strand.
AGCTTTGCATTCTCTAAGCCACATTCATAAGGCATCCTAGCTACGTTACGAGCAGACGAATTATGGCCCAATCCTTTACAGGGTAATCAACCTGAACGTCTTGGCAAATTCACAAACATTGGCTATTTATTGCTTTATACAATTCTGTTATCAATTCTCTTATGCTAAACCCGAATTCCCATGTTTGAACCTAAACTCCATAAATCAGTTGTATATAACCCCAAGCCATAACTCCTTCTGCTTGGCTCTGTACCAGTGCTGTATGCTACATGCTTGTATTCCCGTCGCACTTCCATCAATCTACTGATCAAAGCCCTCCTTGGTTCCCAACACACCAACACCACCGTTACTGCGTCGTCGTCGACCGATCACTTCGTGGACCCAATCACTGATTGTGAACCCCCAGTGACCAGCAACGAGAACACCGCTCATGATGTTGATGACTTTGACCAACAGGCTAATGATGCCGTCGCGGCTCTCGTGAACGGTCAACAAAATTGGCTCGATATCGTACTTGAAGAAAATGCCAGGGATGTATCGCTCGTCGACCGCCTTGCTCTGCTCGGTAACGGCATATTGGTTGGTAAGGATGGACTTTGAGTTGACGCTGTACACGGTAGGCACAACAGAGAGGTAATACTGGAACTTGTGGAAGTTGCCGGGAGCGGTGTTGACGGTGCCGTCGAGAGGGTTCACCAGCGAGGGATAGAAAGGGCCATATGAAAGCTCCGAGATGATGTGTGAGAAGTTGAACTCTGTGACTGGTTAGCACACGATATGTACTACAATTCGTCGGACTTACTGCTGTGGTCGAGATGCTCGCCATTGCCCCTATAACCATGGCCTCGCGCAGTGATATGGAAATCACCCTGCACCTTGTTCAAGTCCAAACTTCCATAAATACGGCAGCTGTCGGCATTGCCCCTGAACTTGGGTGTCTTTGCCCACTTGGCCCTCTTCTTGCCAAGCGCAACAATATCGTGAACGTGCTCCTCACCGAAACCCTCGTCCTCATATCCCAACTCGTTATATCCAGAGCCAGTGTTGACGCGGCCTTGGCTATCCCGTCCGAGTTTGTGCATGCCCTTGTTGTCTACCCATTGACTCCAGAGTGTCCTATCGGCCTTGAGGCGCTTAGCAGCTAGGATATGATCACCAGACGCATCCTGGACGTTAACATGGATATCGTCGCAGTTCATCTTCACCACGATATCCATATTGATCTGAAGCTCTCGCGAAACGCCAGCCTCGACTTCGAAGTTGTGAGACTCTACGCCGCGCCACCATCGACTAAGCTCGCCCCAGATGAGTACAAGTGAGATGATGGACACGGCGACTGTCCATTTTCCACCTCCCGATGTTCGCTGGATGTATTGCGGTTTCGATTTTGCTGTCAAAAGTTAGCGCACATAAACCCAGCAGCAATGGGAGACATACGGAATGCATCGAAAGCGCTGACCAAGCTTCCCTCCTTAGGACCAAACCTGTCCTCGTCATGATCGGACTTTTCCATTCCGCTCATCATTGTTGCAAAAGTCTTCTAGTCCCGCTAGCTCGAATATATACAATAAAAGCAGTCTCGATGTCGTGGGCAGTCAGAATCGCTCCAGTCGCAAATTATGGTCGAGAACCGCTTGATCAACAGCAAATGCGCAAAGGTGTTTGAGCCTATTGCCGCATGCCTCTGTGGGGGAAAAGGTCGAAGGACTGGAAACCAATTGGAACCGGTTTCAGTGGTGTTGAGAGATTCGTTCGAAAGTCGACCGGGAATTTGTTGGTGAACGAAATTGGGAATTCTCGATGTCGTCGCTTCGTTGCGCTGACAGCCGCAATCAGAAAGGACAGCTATCTGTAACTAAACTCATCCCCCTGAAGCAGCGTCGTCAGGGTCCAGCCGCTGATTGGTGGGTAAGGCCAAGATGGGATAAAGTGTCGCCGAACCGAGCTTGTTCCTGAACCAAGGCCGGCTTTAGAGCGGATTTACTTGAGTAGCGGTTCCACTACAAGCACAAATGGCGACATCACTGCGTCTATTCGAAGCCTTCTAGCTTGAGATCGTCAGTTCTCATGATAGCATATGATATAAGTGATCACTTATCATGAGGCTGGTAGAAGATAGCTTTGAGACATCAGTTAGGATAACGGCTGCACCGAGCATCATGAACCGGACCTGGATGTCGTGAATTCTCGTATGAAATTTCAAATGAACAAACCAGATATTAGCCCGAGGCCCATACTCGAGGATTGATATTTTCTTCGAATGTACCATAAGATTGTGTCCAAGCTACTCTGGATTTGGGACATGACGGCTGTCCCAGTTGAATAGATATTTCTCTTGTCAATGCTTGTCACTCATTAATGCTATGGTCGAACCGGAGACCGGTTCTTGAACTTGGCATGAATTGACTTCAGATAATACTTACCTTTATTTACTTCAGGATGATTCAGCTGCAGATGTCGTGCCATGCGTGGAAGTGTCTACTGAAGCTGCGTTTTCAGACGCCGGGCTCATGCTATGTAGGTAGTGCTATGTTGTAAGAAATCGGCAATTGAATTTTTAGAGCCAAAAATCATACCAATCAATATTCTTTGGGATTTTCTGAGCTTATATGCAACTCCATTGGGACGGCAAAGATCAACTAGGGAAGTACTGAACATTGTCACAAGCACTCACGCAAAGACTATCTGCCTTAGTTATTTGTAGAAAGAAATGGTGCTTGAAGTTGTAAGAAGTTACTAGTCTAACACGAGATATCTAGTATCCTAGAATAAAGCTCATATCTATGCTGTACTTGGTAAGAAATTGCTCAAAGGTTGGACTAGACCATCTTGACTCTTGAGAGTCTTTGGAAAGGTTTAGACATAAATACTCGAAGATTCGAATGGCCAACTACTAGTACGATGCTGATCCTGTTTGAGGAGCATTGATCGTCTAAGTTGTCTCATCCAACAATTCGACAGAAATTGCAGGGGCGAAAATGCCGTGATGGTTCGCCACGATTACCATGTGCATCAATTGAAGGAGGTAAAGCATTCCAAGAAGCATCACTAATAGGAACCTACTCGGTCCGACTGTATCTCGACAAAGTCGATCATCTCAGCACTGTTGAATGAATACTGGGTCCGTAATCTATTTTCTGGGGGATTTTCAAGGGCAAAGTTGGTTCGGACCAGTTCCCCACCATCTCGATCCTCCGAGATAAAGTAAATAGAGAAGTTGGAGAAGTAATGGGTCGAGCGTTGGTGTGCATGGATGTCGATTGCTTAAATCAAGCTCTACGTTTAATAGATATCTATGGTTTCAACAGTAATTGAAGCGTGTTAAACCCGATCAACGGGAATACGAATCACGTGGTCTCCCTACCTGAAGTCAATCATCTCGGCACCGAGACGGGAGACCACGCGAACGACAACGGGACAAGGTAAACTTGGCATCTGGGCATCTTGGCATACCAGACCCTGGGTCGCGAATCGGAAAAGTGTGCCGATAAGCGCCTTGGCATTGAACAAAGATATCGACAACCTGTTTTGTGTTTGAAGCATTAACGACACCAAAAGCACGCTCAAGAATAAGGAAAATAGTATGCAGATGGGCATTTACAGGAGAGGCAAGCAATGATCAATTAGGTTTGCGGCAGAAGCGGAAGAAATGGGTGAATCGGGGGAATAACCTTGCAGGGCGGGCTCCTCCATTCAGGCAAGGCAAGGAAGGCATGGTACGGCAACGGCAAGTCTGGATTCCTGGCGTCGTACTTGGCTGTAATAGAGACCATTCTTTGCAACGCCGTAAACCTTCCAGAACCCAACGCTCATCTCTGTCGACTGTTGGATGTAACAACTAAGGACATACAGTACCATATACTGCAGAGTAGGAAGAGGAAATACGATCAAGCTCTGTCCTGTAGCTGCAGTGCAAAACCAAAACAAGAACGAACCATCAACTCAAACCATTCCCCAGCCCCTGATCACTTCGTATCAATGCGTAATCATGCCC
>JABSSZ010001037.1:0-19643 GCA_013755755.1 Fusarium sp. NRRL 25184
CCCAGCACTACTGCGCAATATAAACAATACGCCCTTCTTGGGAGGGACGGCAGCGCCTGACAGTGACAAATGGGCGCCAGATATGCAAGCAGTACGAGCGACCATCAAATTTGCCATTGCAACGGGGAGGCTCGACATAGCCCAGAAGCCTCAAGTACACTAATCATTCATATCGAATCCTACTATCATCATACAATCTCATTTTGGCAGACTATGTTTCAGCTGCTGAGGATAGGATGCTGAATACTTGAAGAAATTGGCCTCCAAGCAGGCCTATCATGGCATGTACATCAGTTGGGAGCCACTATAGATAATGATTGCTACAGCAGGTGGATCATTCTGGTCCGACCCGGGTATAAAAATCATGTTACAAAGCGTCGTCTAAGGTCAGGACGACGTAAGGGCATAATCATGCAAGTTAATCCTCATAACACATAAAGCGGCCTCAGAGCCTCGAGGTCAATCACAGACTGGCAAGCCTGCTGCTTGGTAGCTGCATCGAAGGATCGTCAACTTCGATCTTCGGTCCATACGGATCACAAACCGCAGTGCCGTGTGCCGGCAACTGGCCGATTGTCGTAACTTCGATCGGAGGGTCATTAGTAGACCACTGTTCCAGTTGAGCCTGACCAGATTCCTGAGGGGGGTGATCAGCTGAAGGCACGTGAAGTGGCTGCGCCTGAGAGGCCACTGGCGGTTGGGACTGGCTCATAAGGTGCTGCATAGGATGCTGATATTGGACGATGGACTGTTGAGGGTCTGCCTGCACGTATTCCGGTTGGTTCCCGGGCAGATATGCGTAAAAGCATTCCTGAGCAATGGGACTAGAAACCGACGTAACGGAAAAGGTCCTGGGACTACTTTGAATCGAGGTTGCGATGGCTGAGGTCGAATACGGCAACTCTATAGGAGGTCTTTCCACTTGTCGAGGAAGCCGGTAATGATATTGTGTGGCGTTAGTCATCGTTACAGCACCCGGATTGCCCTGCTTGGTAACATAGTACACTTGACATGGCATAGTCGTGGTCCAACGGAATGTTGGAGCACCGACATAATAGTCGGGCATAGGTTGGCCGTGGAACTCTCGAGGCGCATTTAAGGGAATGCCCTGTCGATTGACATATTGCTGTGACATATGCTGGCCGTGAAATTGTTGCCCAAAATCGGCATACGAAGTTGCGCGATGCAATGGGCCATGCGAAATCGCTTGCTCCATAGAAACAATATCAAGAGGCGACCAGGTCATTGAGGAGTGCTTGGGGGTCAAAGGAGGCTCGTCGTCTTCTGAATCTGAGGAGCAATCGCGTAGGACGCCATCGGGATTCATTCCGTACTGGTGCGATCTTCGTTGGTGCTCAACCATCGTAGCTTTTCTACAGAAGCTACATCATGTGTTAGTAATAGGGTAGACCAAGACATTCCTCATCTTACCTTTTAGAACAACCATCATAGGTACACTTGTACGGACGTTTACCCGTATGGACACGTCGATGACGGGCGAGACTTGAGGACTTTGAAACTTGATTAGCGTTCTATAGGCTTATAGACATCAGTCAAGATGTACATCAGAAAAACGCTTGCCGCAATTGTCATGTTGGCATTGGTGCGGCTTTTCTCCAGTATGTGTTCGAATATGAACGGTCAAGGCACTTTTCTGGATGAAGTTTTTTCCGCATCCCGAGATCGAGCATGCGTAAGGCCGCTCATTCGTGTGGATTCGAAAATGTCTTTGTAGATCACTCTTACGTTTGAAGCTCTATGTCAACTATTAGATCGCGACTAGAACTCTCAAGGTAAAGACGATGTACCTTTGTGCAGGATTGCCAATCACATTGGAATGGACGAGCGGTAGGCTTGTTCTCAACTAACTCAATGACTTCCATGCTGACTTCTGGGAGGCCTCAACTGGATACTGAAAGGCAATATAGCGATGTTGCTGGTTATGGATTAATCAAGTAACGCCAAACGCTAACCACCATCTGTTCATAGGATACCAATAATGAACTGGATGCTGAGTAATTCGAGGGCTCAGTAGAGAAGATTAGATTGAGGAGCCACCAGTATGTTGTTGGCTCAAGCCGGTAAAACGAAGTCAATGATTGGATAAGTGTTAAGATAAGGGGCGGCAGTCGATTTTGCAAATACTGGTCGAATTCTTGAACCAGAAGCGTGAATATTGAGCCTTAAGCTAAAAACTATGCGTCATGCGGATCGCATATATGTAAAACCTTTAGTGTATCGTTTTTCCAGGACTATGCTCGATAGCGCTACCAGATATGCGAGTGACAGCTAGAGGGTACGCGATGCGCAGAAACCGGCTTCTCGGCTTAGTAATGTGTGTTAATATCGGTATCATCGAATTTTTAGTGGACTGCGACCCTGGAAGAATTCAAGGCGATTTGCGACGGCCAAGTTCTAATGGCCCCGGAGTGTAGCCGTACATGAATCGGTGTATACCATCGAAAAGGGGTCGATATCGGTCAAACAGTTCAATGACTAGGTCCAAGGAGCATGTAATGGAGCAGGGCCACGGGGAGGTTAAGAGGCAAGAGATCTACATTTTATATGTGTGACCACAAGCGGTGCATTAGAGCCTTGCACTGTCACACATGTAGGAGGGTGCGTGAGGAGGGAGATCCAGGAATGTAAAGCAGGACTGCCGGCAAATACTGAGCTTAAGCTGACGCTGTGCCAGCTCTCACCCTCTTACCATTGGGGCGCGTGCTGGTGAGTCAAAGAAACGGCAGGGTCTAGCTAACCCACTGCACCTGAACTAACACACTACCTTAGGCTTGTGCCGGGCCTGAAGCATCACATCATGCGTCGTTCCGTCTCATTAACTTCCCGTGTTGGTTGCAGTATGCCTATGACGTCACACTTGGAACAAGGCTAGAAGATGGAGCGAAATCAGATACCGGTACCGGCATCCAGAATAGCCTTTTGCAAATGCTTAGGATACAGACGGCACACCGAGCTGATCTAATACGGTATCAAATATGAACCGTGCTAGGGGGGAAAGAAAACACTGAACACGAGATCTGCGATTTTGGTGGATTTTTCGTAAGCGAGTTCGCTGTATCCCCCCCCAGGCCCTCGACACGGCAGCCCAACGAGCTGTATAGGCTATTGATCGTCTGCAGACATATATTGGACGCCATGACGGATCATGACATGGGATGTATGTATGTTTCACCCGTAACAGGATGGAGCACGAAGCCACAAGTCCACTCTTGCACTGGTCCTCCGGAGCCTCGTCTCCCCACCAATTACAACTAACCATGGTCTGTCCCCGTTCGATTGTGGCACTCAGCACTCAGTGATATCAGGTATACCACTTAAAGTGTGACTTCTTATGTATACGGGAGTTATTCAGTCATGGGCGACGATGGATGTAATAGAGGGTGTTCCAACTATAGATGTCAGAGAAAAGCATGGAAATGTTATTATTATTCGATTAACGCCTACAAAGCCGACTGACAGCCTTGCGAGCAGACCATGAACCATGTAGCAAGGATTAACTTGGGCAACGGACACGAAATTAGATTAACCTACAAATCGGGAATAGCTCCGCCCCACTGGCAAGGTGCCGAGTCTTGGCAGCTGCTTGTTATGCAAGCATGCATGGCCCTAAAAGAAACTATTATTCAGTCTTACGCCATAAGTGAATCTCGAGGGAACCACGGCCGAGGAACTCTGTACTTTGGTGTTCAAAATATCATCCCGTTTTGCAGGCCGTCAAAGCGCAAGAATGGTTGCATGGTGTGCCGTTGAATTACGGAGTTATGTTGAACAGGTGCTGGGGTCTCACGTGCAAGCAGGGATATTTTAAGATTGCAACCGAAATGGTAAAACCTTTAAGGGGCAGAATTCAACAGGACACAACATGGATATACCAATCTGGATCAATGGACCGAATACACGTAATGTCTGACAGGAGCGGCCTTATCTCCCCCTTTATTCAGCCTTTGGATGCAGCATGTTGCTTTTAGACATGCAAGGTCATCATGGAACAAGGGCAATTAAATCCGAGCCACAACATTTAAGGACTAGGTTCCACCCGTAGTCATCGCTATGCAGGTGAGGACAAACCTTAATCAGGACGAGGCTGAAACACTTTGCAGACCTTTTTCCCAACATACATAGTCACATTGACATGGTGAAGCCGTTATATCCGGTCAACATTACCTAAAGTAGCGGAACGCATAGTTAGGGTGGGCTAGTGTCAGGACTAGGCTTGGCTATGGAGGCGTGATAGGTCCGTGCCCAAAGCCTCAACTGGTCTAACTAGTTATTGTGACAGTTGGGTCCCAAGGTATTGATAACTGAGTCTGTACTAGGGTTATGTTAGCAAGTTGCATATTGTAACGGTTGGGTTTTCAAACAGGTAAGCTAGTCCGTACTAGGTTTATGTTGGTAGATTGGTAGGGTGTACACTGAGCGTAGCGAAGTGTCACGTCTCATAATATTCAATAATGTGGGCAAGGCTTATTGAGGTAAAGAAGTTTTATTGATAGCTGGTGAGCTAGAGTCTAAGAAATGCTAATGAATGTGGTTTTGTCAGACATTACGTGTATTCGGTTCATTGATGTGAATTGGTGTATTGATCTTGTGTTCTGTCAAAAATCTGCCCCTTGAAGGGTTCGCCATTTTGGCGCGTAATCTTAAGCATCCCTGCTTGCACGTGATACTCCAGCACTTGTTCAACACTATATTATTCTAGGTAAGGAGGTACTGCCTTGAAATTAGTAGCTGTTACTAAAACTATTAGTAGGTGCTATCTGGTGTGGAGTATCTCATGATATAAGACCTCGTACTGGAGATAATTACCTGTGCTGGAGCTCTGGTTAGCCTTGCTGATGAGGTTAAAATGGGTAGTGTTAATGAGTTCTAGAAGGGAGGTAATAAGAAAGTTTTCTTAGACTCTTTCTTCCGGCTATTAATAATGCTAATGGACAAAGAAAGAGGGCTGAAAGCTAAGATTAGTCTATTGCATCCGGATTAATAGTTAAGGTTGTGTGACTTACGGTATCAGACGCAGATAAAACGGATCGTGCGACAGCACCAGTTACAGCTGACAAATACGATCCTATCAAATGAAGGATAAAAGAAGACTAAGTTCAGTCATTCATTTACTTAGAAGTCAAGAGCTTCAACGCACCGTCAGAATCACTCGCCAAATCGTGACAGAACCCATTTTACACCACTGGGACGCATGCAGGCATAACAACCTGATCAAGACATGCCTCACAGGGATTGTCTGTCTTCCCTGTTCTTAGTCAAAAGTATATGCTTGTGGTCAAAGTGTCAGGAAAGATAATTAGCCTAACGAGTGAGGTGGCATGGTGAAGCTTTAGCTTCCTGGGCGTAATAAATTGCTTGCACTTTAACCTGAAGTCTCCCACAGCACTTCCCATAAGCTGAGCTCTACCAAGACACTAGTCCCCAGTATCGCAGTGACCGTCAAGCTACGACACATTTCCTCAAGAGCCAACAACTTAGTAGCTTTGCAATGAGCTAACAAATTCACTCTTATTTACAAATGTCATCAAATCGGCAGATACCCTTTCAATCAATCATGTCATTTATATCTCCTTTTTGCTAGTCAAGGAGCTAATGTCATCGTGCAGCAGAGGGCGTTATAGATGCACTCTCGCCCCTCCCTTTAGTCTATAATTTTATTCCAATAAATCTGCTGCTATACTAGATTCTTGACTTGCTGAATGTGTGTTTCCTTTCGCTGTATTCTCAATTCGCACTCCAATCTCACAATGCTGATAGACCTCTAAGGGAATCCCATGCTCCTAGCTGAGCTCAATTTGACTATTAGCGAGGATAAGGCTTGACCTGTTATTGTTGTCGTGAATGGTTGTAATAGTACTGGGAAGAACGTTGCCAAAGAAGTGCGACTCCCTAGGTCCCAGCTGCGGGTTAGAATCGCTTGCGCTCGAGGTGTTGACATGCATGACGCGACGGAAAAGGGGCCAGGTCAAGGGCAGATTTGCGACAATGAGGGAGGTTGAGGACTCGCGGATATACCAAAAGGTCCAGTTAGGCCCGTAGGGGTCTGTGAAAGAATAGTATATATTTAGAAACGCAGAGACTATCTAAAGTTATATGGTTCAGTGTTAGCAACATTATATAGGCGGTATTCCCCTGCGTCGGTCGATTGCGACGATGCGTTGAAAGATGGACACATACCGTGAAGATGCCAACAGCATAAATGCAGCATAACGTCACTTTTATCCTAGTGGTAGTGTTGGACCAGAGGAAAAGCGGTATAGGAAGGAGAATGATCATAATGTCTGAGGACATGTTGAGGGTTGCATTGGTAATAAGATGGTTCCTTGCTGTCGTGCATTGTTCTAGATAATTAACAAGACGCGGAGATATAAGCCATTGGGGGAATACCATGATCGGTAGGGACTGCCCAGTACTCGGAGAAAGGCCGACACCATACCGCAAGATAGAGGGTCATCATAACGACAAACCCGACAAGGACGTACACTGCAACCGATTTCACTACGCGATTATAGCTCAAATTTGTCCTGAGGCGTATCAGAAGACGATCGATTACATGGATAGATAGATGCAAGGTAACTTACGTCAGTCGGTTATATATAAGGAGCAAACAGCACTTGACCAGCCAGATGACAGAGCATTGAAGCGTCTCTGCAACCACGGTAAGTTTGGATCCGAATCGGCGCCTCCTGATCTCGTCTGGTGTGAGAGTGATTCGTTGAGTCGAATCGATCAGATTAGTGCCTATTTGGAAGCTGACGTTTATGCAGGCTATCAAAACCGCGTCGCAAATCTAGACGGCAAAACCAGATGTTAGAAGGGGCAAGAGAAAAAGAAACCCTTTGTTTGACTACACAAACAGAACTGACCATAGCTAGAATCATCAGGTAATCTTCTATCTGGTACCTTTTGACGGATCCCACCACCATCCGACGAGACAGCCTAGAAGTGCAATGTCAGCCAGCATTTTAGATTCTTGTCCAGGAGACTGACAAACGGACAATAACGGTGAGCCATGTGACGGCGTACCAAATCCACGATTCAATCACAAGGGGGATCATGTCTGCCGGGGCGGGAGCATGATCTCGATGAGCCCTCCCACGCGAGCCGCGGCTTGGCTCGCCGAAACAGAGTGTGAGTAAATACCGAGATAGGAAGGGAAAAAAATAGAGAAACGGTAAAGGGTGGACTTGAATGAGGGGAGTGCGGGGATAATCTCCCCTGATGATGAAAGTTCGTTCCAGCTAACTTACGTATTCGGCTGAAAGTGGCGAGAAGTTGCAAGCTAGTGCAATAACAGACTCGGTGGTCATTGCAGTAATGGATGACACTCCACATGGCGCAGGCTAGACTAGCAACCTAAGTAACGGTCAATCTATTATTACTTGTCGTGTACTCCAATTTGTCGCCTACTCTCTTGTTAGATTGGTGGCTGGGAATTGTTAGATACGCGAGTAGGGTTAATATCCAATTAAAATAGGGTTATTTTTCACACTTGAGGATCAATCTCGTCCCCAGGAGCTTCTGTCTCTGTTCTGTCCTTTTAGGTGTTTTCCCCGCTACCCGGTATTGATATATCCGGGGACCCACAAAATACACGTTTCTTTTATCGAGGCGCTATCACTAATCCAACAGGAATGGGCTCCACTTCCCTTATTGCAATATTATTCTTGTATCCAAAAGAAGGGTGAAACCCCTCTTTGAAGGACTGATCTAAGAATCAAGTCGACAAGCAATAACATCACCACATTCTGGTCCACACTTGGATATACTCACCCCATCGTACTCGTGCGTATCTAACATCTCTTGTTCACTCTCACGGGTGTGTCTATCTCCGGCCAATTTCCAAGCAACCATTCCATAGCGACTAACCTTTCGTTTTTGCAATCGCTACCGTTCAGGACCACCTAATGCATAGCCCCACCTAATTTATAACCAAAATTTCGATCCTTCCATACAAAATGTAAATCTTTAACAGCGTCGTATTAGCTCTGAAACAAGGTGACTTACGAACTGAGCCATATATTATCATCTTTCTCCCATAAGAATATAACATGAGATTATTTTTTCCCCGTTCTGCGACGTAGCTTGGTTCTCTAGTCCTTTAAAACAATTACAGTTTCACCTAACTTACCTGTTGTGACTACATACACTCAGGTAGGCATATCACCTGGGGTACCAGGCGCAATCCCTGACCTAATGGCTCAAAATGATCACACTAAAGACGATATAGCCAATGCTCTATTAGATATCACTGATAGAGGCCTATCGCAGACTGAGGCGGTCTAGAAACATGGAGTGCCTTAGTAGACCATTTCTAGACGACTTTCCGGTTAAGCGAGCAAGAATGAACATATCCAGGCTCACTAGCGTATCTCCAAACTCCAATAAGAGGCTATACTTCATTGGGCGCTGCGACAAGGGTCTCTGGGCTATGCTCTATTACACTGCCAGCTCCGCGCCTATATCAAGTCCATCTTTAAACGACAAGGTCATAATAAACCATTGGGCAAGCACTAGACCACGAGGTTCGTCAAACATCATCCAAGACTATCCACCAAGCTAGGAAAGCGCCAAGAAGCTGCCAGATATCCAGGAGAACAAGTATAGCTAGATTAAGCTTAAGAATATAGTTAATGTGGATAAGGGCGGCATAATGGCAGGCTTTGGTAAGTCCTTTATATAATCTCTATTAATTCTTGTAGGTTATAACGAATTCATCGTCTATAAGGCCTGGATAACCTTGTAATCGGGAGTTCTGATCTAAAGAAGAAGGCGTTGTTAAAGGGCATCTAGTTGCGTACTTCGACTTTATTTATTGAGGCTGTTACTGCAACTGGCCGCGCTCTAAAACCGGGGATTATCTTTAAAGGGAAAGAGTATTAGAAGCTGTGGTTTCTTGATAAATTCAAATTGATAGCCGATTAGCACTATATTACATCCCTGAACGGCTGGACCGACAACCATATAGCTCTCGAGTGATTGAAAGACATCTATCTACCTTAAACGGAGCCTTATGAGGCATTAGATGCGAGGCTTATTATCCTTGACGGCCACAGAAGCTCTATGCAGGTGAGCGCTTTGTGTTCCCGCCGCGCAGTTACCCGCTATAGGGTCGCTAACAAGCAGTCAGGACAAGTAGAAGGCGACATGCTTTCTAAACAACCTCTACTGCTGTTACCTGCCGGCACATTACTCTCATGGTTTACAGCCGTTAGATAATAGAATTTTTATATCACCCAAGGAGCATATTAAAGAGAGCTCTAAAAGCCAGCTAGTTTAACTAGTTCTACACCGGTTAATAAGTGAATTTTATTCGGGCATACGCGGAAGCCAGGGAGGCGGGTATGATAGGAGAGATTATCTTATCCGGCTAGATATATACAGGAAACTGGCCTGTAAACCGCCAGAAGGCTCTCAAATATCTAAAAATCCAACCTAATGAAGAGTCGGTGGTGGAATAGTTTAGACGCCAAGCCCTTTTTAGGTGCACTTAGATGACACGCCGATAACGAGCCGTTAGGTGAGGGATCTAGCTAAACGCCGTAGTCGCCCGACGCAAAGGATGTATAGTAAAATTGCTAAAGGCTTAGAAGCTTTAGAGATGAAGGTAGCCGTTTAGAATGAGCGGGTTGCTTGCCTTGAAGAATACGTAGCCTAGGTGCGACGAGGGAGGAAAAAGAAAACGGTATTAAACATGAAATGATGATTTATGGCTCTAGCAGGGGCTCTAGCGACTGGAGAAGCTCTTTATGACTTAAAAGAGGCAGAATTAAATGTATATGTGGATGAGGAAGCCGAGTTGGTGATTGAGGTGGGCATTAGATTAGAGGAAGAAAGTGAATAATCTGATATGGAAATAGAATACTATTAGCGCACCTGTAGTAGGCAGTGGTAAAAGGACCGCATAGAGAGTAAAATAGAAATAAAAATCTATCTGCAGATCCTAAAACTCTGCTTATAAATATAGAATCTAAACTGATATTCAGTTAATTAAAAATTAGATTTGAAGGCAGACTTCTTCAAGTGTTCAGCATCCTATCTCCAGCAGCTGAAGCATGTTCTATCAACTTGTAGCTGTTTAATGTTAGTAGTTAGCAGCGCTCATTATATGTCAACTCAATCAATCAATCACCCCAATCAAATCAATCGAATTGTCGAATTCTTTCTTTCAATCAAATCAATTCATGCGCTTCGAGAGTTGAATTAATTGATATATTACAAATGCATCATGCGATCGTCTAATATCGAGGTAAAACTTTAGATCGTCCCGGACTATTACCCTACACTAGATAGTCACAGATGGAGGTCTACTTTCTAAAAGCGGTGGGTCAGCCCTAAAACCAAGTATCTACTATCGTGTTCTAACGCGTTTCCCAACCATGTCGCGCCACCAAAACAGCACCTTCTACATATGCTTTTTTTTTTTTCATCAGCAAAATGCCGAATCCACCGCTCTCCCCATCGCCAGCTGGCTTTCCGCCAGCAACGTTGACGCCTTGCCCTACACCTCCCACTTCCGTCTTCTCACGATTATCTCAGCCTAAGACGGTTGCCAAGCAGTTGGAAGAGAATGCCGTTGAAGCTTTACCTCCTAACCCGACTATTGAAGATCTGCCCAAGATTACCTGGAAGAACCGTCGTTTCGTCTAAGAGGATTTACTGGCTCGAAAAGGTGCAAAGAGCAGGAAGAGCTGGATTAGGTCGCACGGGACCTTCCTTATTGAACTGAACTATCAGGATCAAGCGATAGGTCATGTCTGGTGCTACAATCGATGTGACATGAAAGGCGCAGCGGAGTTCTTCTCGGTGCAAGCCACGTCTTCCGCAGCGGACCATCTTCGAAAGTCTGTGCTTATCCTGTTCAATCTCATTGACAAGATATCCAGCAGCTGACAGACCTGCATAGAGCTCACCGGATCACCCCAGCTAGCCAGTCTAGCGAGCCAAGTCCTGGTGATGAAGGTGTCATTGATATTTATTCTGGTGCAACACCGAAAAGGCGCCGGCTTGAACAGAGCGTTATACCAAGGGCGAAAATAAAAGCCATCTAAGAACTAAGCGTCGGCTTTGTCATTGATAGCGATGTGCCATTCACCATCTTCGAGCACAGCTTTCTTCGGAAGATCTTCAACCATTTCGACAGCGATTTAGTGGTCCAGATGGCGTGGAGTGGTAGTTCTGTCACTAGAGAGATATATTGACTCTTTGAAGCAAAGCGGGATACCATCAAAGCAGAGCTCCTTAACGCTTTGATAGCGGTGCATATTAGCTTTGACCTCTGGATGTCACCGAATCGCTTTGTAATTATGGCTGTATTTGCGCACTTTATAGATCAACTCGGTCATTAGCAATCTCGTCTGCTGGCTCTGCGTCGTCAATTTGGTTCTCATAGTGGCGAGAACCTCGCCGGTTCTCTGATTGACATCGTCTATAAATGGGAGATTGAGGGGCGCGTTGGCTGTGCCATCTCTGATAACATGACGACAAATGATACTTGCCTGTACTATATGTACCAGCGGCTCGATCCATCGATGAGACCTGTTGATATCAAAGCCCGCCGGATGCGATGCTATGGGCACACGCTCAATCTCGTCGCGCGTACCTTTCTCTTTGGCAAAGACGCCGAGTCATTCGAGCTGGAGTCTGACATTAACGGCATGCGCGGTCTTGTTGAGCAGGACCTGGATCATTGGCGCATGAAGGGATCTATTGGGAAGCTCCGCAACATTGTCAAGTTTATCCGTTCATCGCCGCAGCGGAGCGAACAGTTCAAGCGAGTTGCCCGGGAGCAGGATCACGAGGAATACCGGCTCTGCGAGGAATCCACGGCCGACCTCGAGGTTGTTATGAACAACGAAACGCGGTGGAACTCCACTTACATGATGATTGAGAGGGCTTTGCGAAAGCAGACAGATATCAGAGCATTTATCTTTGCAACTCAAGAAGAGGAAGACGGGGCAAGACGGATCCCGGCGGAGGACATATTGTCCAGCGAAGACTGGCGGGTTCTTGGCGAAGTCAATGAGATTCTCAAACCCATATACCTTCAGACGATGCGGACCCAAGTCTGGGGTAAAGGTGACAGCCATGGACGCCTATGGGAGGTGTTGATAGGAATGGAATATCTGTTGGAGCATTTTGAGAACTGGAAGGTCTTCTATAGTGAGGTTATGGAGGAGATGATGGGAGAAACTTAAGTGGATGCTGCGGAGCGGATTGCAACGGCGTCAGCAAATTTCCGAGAGTTCAACGGTTGGCCAAGCCGCGTTCGCCGTCTCCCTGCCCGCTTTGAGGAGGATGAGGTTTACGTGCTACCATAGCGGAGTCAACCTCCGAGATTCGTAGAATCTGCCTTACCGTTGTATTCTCGGGCTGATTATTCTACGGCGGAGAAACGATCAGCGTCCGAGACGTCGCAAAAGAGCACATTACCAGCAGACCATCGAGCCTACATCCGGGCATCAATCAACAACGGGTGGAAGAAGCTGAATGAGTATTACAACAAGCTCGGAGAATCTCCCTTGTTTGCGGCAGCAATCATTCTTCACCCGAGGTTCGGGATCAGCTGGTTAGAGGCCACTTGGGTGTCTGAGGAGCAACTCGCTTGGGTTTGTGATGCCAAGGCTGGAATCAAGGATTACTTCACCCGTTGGTACGACGCGAACCAGGGACTGTGCGAGGAAACAATGAAGTACGACGCAGCGCCAAGGACGATGGGTCAAGAGGATGATCAGTACACTCAGTGGATTAATAGCAAGACAAAGAAAGCGTTTGCGACGGGCGGCAGTGTCGGCGAGCTCGAAAAGTATCTCCGCCTCGAGCCACAAGATACACGGGATGCTATCGAATGGTGGAGAGATCACAGGGCTTCGTTTCCTTCACTGAGCAGCTTTGCCTTGGATGTCTTTGCTATTCCAGCGATGGCGAGCGCTTGTGAGAGACAATTCAGCCTAGCGAAGCTGACGTTGACTTCTCAGAGGCTCTCGATGGGCGCAGATACATTAGAGCATGTTCAGTGTCTTAAGAACTGGGTCAGGCAAGGTGGAGTAAGGTTAGGTAGTTGGGTGGGTAGCTGAATATTGGTGTACACGAGAGGGATGACTTCGGGTAGGGGTCTCCACTCCAGGAATTGAAAAGGGTATCAATCAAATCAAACAAATCAACTTTGAGCTCGAGGGCTGTCAATCAAATCAACTTCGGGGCCAAAGTTGATTTGATTGACATATGATGAGCGCTGACGTCGTCGCTAAGTGCGTCAGCTGGTCAACGCCGTTGTGGTGTTGGCGAAGTGGGGTAAGGCGGATCAACACTGATCCGCGAGGCTTCGGCTGTTCGCCGGACCCCGTTATCCGGGCATAGTCGGTTAAACGACTGCAACCGCGTAGGATAAACTTGAAGAATTTGGCCTTCAAGCAGGGCCTGTCGCAGGGACAAGCGAGGCTGGGGAAAACGGCAGGATGTAGGGATTGGTGAGGTTAAGCGTTTAAGGGCTAGGAGCTGGAAAACACGGTGTAACGAGATTCTATGTTATGGGCCCTATGAGGCGTATCCTCCCAGGCGGAATAAATTCATTCATTCATGTCTGTTCTGTCGGCCCCAGCCCACGGAAAAACATCCCGCCGTTGTACCTCAATCACAGCGAGGCGGCGAGATTCTGAAGATGCACAAATGATTATGTCACCATATTCCTAAGCCTTTCGACAGAATGTCGCGCTGGGATGACTTCGTCGACGACCATCCATGGGTGGCAGAGATCTTCGCGATGCGCAAGTATTTGCCGCCATTGAACTTCATCACCATCCACTATGTCTACTTCATCGGTGTGTGTCTCATCAGCTCCGTCATCTTCTGGCGGTCGTCGGACCCTGCCTTGACCATTAGCTACACCGATAGTCTGTTCGTCGTGGTGTCTGCCATGACCGAGGCCGGGTTAAACACGGTCAACCTCAGCACGATGACGACCTGGCAGCAGACGATACTTTCCCTCCTCGTCATGCTGGGCAGCACGATCTGGGTCTCCATCTGGACCGTTTTGGCGCGCAAACACTTCTTCGAGAAGCGCTTCGCTAGTATTGCGCGTGCCGAGCGTGTCCGCAGGCTCAACCGCCAGGCTAGCAGCATGTCGCTGACCTTCCGTAAAGCCCAGACCGCCCCTGTGCCCGACCCGACCTTTCCGGCGACAGGAAGTCGGGCATTGGAGAGTAAGTTCGCCACGTTAGATCCTGATGTGGACAGACCGCAGGTTGACAAGGTGACGCCAAGATCTCGACGTGCATTGTCCTTACCCGATCTAGACCTCGTGGGGCCGCCCAAGACTTCGGCGGAGCCGCGCAGTCCTGGCGGACACATTGTCTTTGTCGACACTCCTCAGAGGGCAGAAGGCAGTAATGCCACTTCTACTGGCACTTCCTACTTCAACGAGATCCGGCCTACGCGGAGAAATGCCACCGCTGAGGCGCTGGTGGACCCGGAGAGGGTTGATCTCAGCATACGGCATTTCCTTGGGAGCCGCTGCTCTAGTCGCAACGGCCAGTTTCATAGCCTTACCAGTGAGGAGCGTGAGAATCTCGGTGGGTGCGAGTACCGTGCTCTAAAAGCCCTTGCAATCGTAGTGCCTATCTACTTCTTCCTGTGGCAGTTCCTGGGATGCGTCGCGCTTGGAGCATGGATGAACAACAACATGCCGGACACTACAAAAGCGAACGGCATCAACCCGTGGTGGCTCGGCGTCTTCAACGGCGTCTCAGCCTTCAATAATTCGGGCATGTCGCTCTTGGATGCGAACATGATCCCATTCCAGAATGCCTTCCTCGTCCTCATCACAATGGGGCTAATGATACTGGCCGGCAATACCGCATACCCTCTCTTCCTCCGCCTTATTATATGGACAGGCCTCAAGCTCCTAAAAGCGATAACCAAAGAGGATGCCTATGATGGCCTCAAGGTCACGCTCGAGTTTATTCTCAAGTACCCTCGCCGAGTCTATACAAACCTATTCCCGTCTCGTCCTACCTGGTGGCTTTTGTTCATGCTCATCTGCTTAAATTCCATTGATTGGGTCGCGTTTGAGCTCCTGAATCTTGGAAATCCAGTCATCGAGAGTATTCCTACAGGCTCTCGCATCCTTGACGGCTTGTTCCAGGCCCTCGGTAAGCCGCTCGCACTACTGTTACTGAGACTCGATCAACATTCTAACAAATCCCTCATAGCTGTCCGGTCTGGTGGCTTCTACGTCGTGCCCATCTCCCAGCTCTATATCGGCCTGCAGGTGCTGTACGTTATCATGATGTACATCTCAGCGTATCCCGTAGTCATCACGATGCGCCACTCCAACCTCTACGAGGAGCGCTCGCTCGGTATCTACGGTGGCGATGAGTTTTTCGGGTCCGATTCCGACCTTGAGGTCGCCGCCCCGCTGCTCTCCCCTGATGTCCACAACCCCGAGTCCCACGCCAACGCTCCCAACACCAACGGCGTGCTATCGATGGCCCCAACTCTCATCCGCCGGCTGAGCCGCTCCAGCGCGGGCGTCGACATCGGGTACGCCTTCCAGCGCGCCTTCACGTGGAACGGTGTCGGCGTCCCGCCCATAAAGCGCAGCAACAACAAGTCCGACGACTGTCCCATATTGGGCCACCCGGATGGCAGCAGCAACGCAAACAGCCGTATCAGCTTCATCAGCCAGCAGATCCACGGGCAGCTGGCTCACGACATCTGGTGGCTGGTGCTGGCTGTCCTAGTAATAACCACGATCGAGACCTCGCACTTCATGGCAGACCCGGTGGCATTTTCCGTGTTTAATATTATCTTCGAGGTCGTGTCTGCTTACGGCACGGTCGGCATCTCCGTAGGGATCCCGACGGACGTGTATAGCTTCTCCGGAGCGTGGCATACTAGCAGCAAGCTTGTATTGTGCCTTGTCATGCTACGTGGCAGGCATCGCGGGTTGCCGGTCGCGTTGGACCATGCTGTGAGATTGCCGGGGGAGCAGTTGCATCGTGATGAAGAGGAGGATCATCAGATACGTAGGAGCATAACGAGAAGACGGATGGATCTACACTAGGGACAATGGGGTTCTCATGAAACTGACTCGCCGTTGCTCGACATTGTCGTCGAGGTGTCTTTCCAGATCATCTCTCGTTTGAAACAAAAGCTGAGCAAGTGCATTGTAGCTGCTTTGCGATGGTAGGACACATTGAGGAGAATTTCATGGGACGTGAGCGAGTGATAATTATTGTCAAATTGCATTACACGGGAATTGCTGTTTTCGTCTCGCTGCGGGTTGCAGTGGCAAGAGATAAGCACTTGAAGTGAATATATCGGATCCACAGGTTCGTCATTTCCATGTCTCGTTGCTTTCTTACTAATTTCTGAGGTTTCTTATACCTAGGATGAATTGGGACTCATAGCTGTTGTGTTGAAAAAACTGACTATTTGGGAGACAGATGACACCAACATCTGACTGGAAGTCCGGGCTTCCGGACTACCGGTCTGAACAACTTGTCTTAACAGCTGGAAGAGCTTCCTTCCGGTTTGATCAAATGTATGGCCTTTTGGTCTGTTAGATGTGATAATGGCTTAATTGACTATATCTCTTGATGTTATCCCGGTTTAAAGGATGAGGCATCTAACTTATCTAAAATAATACCCCTGCTTTCTAATTCGTGATTGAAAAGATTCCCAAGGACAACTTAGGAGAGTATCAGGAATACTCAATAAATAATTTGTTCCTAGCGTGTAATATGCCAGAAGAGTACTAGATCCAGGGCGGGCCAGACTTTTAATGGCGCGTGAACGCTAGCGGCCCGAAATGGGATATCTTGCCGCAAGCCAACCGAAGCTCACCCAACATCGTTTCCACCAGGAACAGATGCCACCGCTACAGACAGCATCGAAGGAGAAAACTGCCGACGCCTTCCTCCGCTGGATTCAGTCACTCGACCCGCTCACCTTGGTCGTATACTCGGATGGCTCTTTGTCCTCGGAAGGAGCTGCCAACTATGGCTTCACCATTCACCAGGACAATATTCCCATCTTTGACGGATCAGGTCTCCTTGGACCTGCTGAGGTCTTCGACGCTGAAGCCACAGGAGCGTTAGAGGGTCTAAAAGCCGCCTTAAACCTTCTAGAATCAGCATCACACAATATTTTCATCTGCCTAGACAACCTCGCCGCCGCCGCATGCCTGCGAGGCACCGTCTAACTCCTCTCAGGACGTCCTTCTCAACTTTCAGGCATTAGCGGCATCACATGGAGGCACACAGGTACGCTGGGTGCCCAGGACACACCGACATCCCTGGCAACGAACAAGCTGATAAACTGGCCAAAGGAGCATCGTTACTACCAGAGCCCGAAGGCGCTTGACCAACGCTGGCTTATCTGCGAAGAGTCGCAAGACAAAAACCGAAAGAAGCATTCGAGACGTGGTGGTCCACCGCCGCTCCTGAGCAGAATAAGAGACCCAATCTCAAGGCTACCCTAGGCTGTCCGCCAGAGCTCTCGCTCCCGCGCGCAGCCTTCCACCATCTGCTGTCAGCAAGGTCGCTTCACGGGGACTTTGCCGCATACCACAAGAGATTCGACCACGGTAACGCACGCCTGGTCTGCTCATGCAACCGACTCAAAGCACCGGACCACATCTTCTACTGCAGAAAGGTACCGCCGCGTCATCGGATGAGGCTCGCACCCTCACCGAATGCAGCAGTCAACCTGGCAATAGGAAGAGACTTCACTAAGTTCGCCGAACTGTCTAAAGCGAGCGCATTCTTTGGAAAGATCTGCCCTCGCTATTAGACGAGTACGACCTGGGATGCACTTGCATCCGTCCTCCCCTCTTTTACCTTTATATATCTCTTTTGTTACCCTTCCTTTCTCTCTTACCTGTTCTCGCCAATCCGGCGGCCGCCTACCGCTGGTGGCGACTTTCAGCCGACGGCATCGGCCTTGCTCGCATGGAGTTCGTTGTTAGCAAGGCTATCCAGGTCCATCCTATGGCGCTCATTCACCACGACCAATTGAAAGACGAAGATTCCAAGCGCGAAATCACACGCCTGACCGCCGGGTACGAAAACAAGCCCGACTACTTCGTCCATAAGCTGTCGCACGGCCTCGCGGTCCTATGCGCTGCCGTTTATCCCAAACCGGCCATCATTCGCATGAGCGATTTCAAGACAAATGAGTACGCCGGTCTCATTGGCGGCGCCGAATTCGAGCTGAAGGAGGACAACCCAATGATAGGTTTCCGCGGCGCCTCCCGCTACTACTCGCCGCGCTACAAGGAAGGCTTCGCGCTCGAGTGCCGCGCCGTCAAGCGGCTGCGGGAGGAGATAGGCCTCACCAATGCCATTGTCATGATCCCGTTCTGTCGTACGATCGGTGAGGCTAAAAGGTTCTGGAAGTCATGGCCGAGAATGGGCTCAGGCGTGGTGACAACGGGCTGCAGGTCTACGTCATGTGCGAGATCCCGTCCAATGTCATCCTAGTCGCCTACTTCACCGAGCACTTTGACGGCTTCTCCATCGGCTCTAATGATCTAACACAGCTGACGCTCGGCGTAGACCGCGACTCGGGAGAGCTGGCCAACTTGTTTGACGAGCAGGACGAGGCGGTTAAGTGGATGATAGCACAGGTTATCTCGGTGGCTCGTAACAAGGGATGCAAGATTGGGCTCTGTGGCCAGGCGCCGAGTAACCATCCTGAGTTTGCCAAGTTTCTAGTCGACACTGGCATTGATTCTATCTCTATCAGTCCGGATAGTTTTATTGCAGTGAAGAGGCACGTGGTAGCTAGTGAGCAGGCTTGATGCTTAAGTGGGATGAGGCGGCAATATGCTGTTGATAGTTGCATGGAGAATAGCCTTGAACTGTGTGTGCTTGTAACTTGACCCCTACTCAGAATGTATCATGGGGCAGGAGAAGGTAGTCATAACGCCAAGACCTGAATCTTGGGTTAAAAAAAGAATAAAAGAATAAAAAAATATTTTTGAATATTAATTCTTTCAGAAGTGACCACTACATCCAATGTTCTCCAACAAGACCATGAAAATTCAATGTGTTGCACGACACTCTTGGTTAATAATTCTGAGGGATCCAGTCAATAGTTCCCCTCAGTTCCTTCGCTGACTCAACTATATAAGCCTCCTCGTCACGATCCAGAGGTATCTGAATCGTACTCATAACTCCCTTCCTCCCGAGGACTGCGGGCAAGCTGAAACAGCAACCAAAATCTGGTTGGAAATGGCTGACGGGACGAACATTGCGCTTGTCCAAAAGGATAGAGGAACACATACTGGACACAATAGAGCCAAGCCCAAAAGGGGTTGCACCTTTAACTCTGATTATGCTCTGCGATCGATGCTTACACTCATCCGCAAGCTCGGCACGGTCAAGAACTTTGGGCGGGATCGATTTGTTCATGGGAACGCCACCAACTGTTGCCGCTGACCATGCTACAACTTGGGGGTTTCCGTGTACACCCACCACGTAGATATTTATTGAATTAGCTGCGACCTAGAGCTCCATTAGCCCACCTCGAAAGAGAACGCAAGATCCATGTGTACTCACTCCAGCCCGCATGGCCACGAGCCCACGGAGCCGTACCGAGTCTAGGAACGTGCCTGAGCC
>JABSSZ010001038.1:0-15887 GCA_013755755.1 Fusarium sp. NRRL 25184
TATCATGTGTTTGATACGATATAATAATCAATGCGTTACCAAAAACTCAAGAGCCAAAATGTTTAAGAAATTTGATGCTGCTATTTGCTACCATTTTTAATTAATAGAGTTGCTTGTCAACCTCAATATCATTTTTCAAATCGTTTGATACTAGCTCAGATCTGCAATCACGTGGAATAAAATGAACCATGAACTTTTTTACCACCCAAATAGCTCCAGATGCAACTCAACGCCAGCTCTGTTTTCCACGATACAGTCAGCAGCCGTGTTCTGAACGGCTGACATAAGTGTCCGTGGTCCGCAGCCCATCACCAGTACTCGTTTGTCGGATGGCAAATTCTCTACAAGTTCTTCCACAAGTGAAGCGACATCTGGTCTCCCGACGTGAAAGGCATCACCCATGGAAGCGTTTATCGCGGGTGAGAGAGCTTCGTTCTTCTCAATGTCAAGTGATAATCGGGTAGTATCGACGTGGGGAAGAACGTTCTTTTCTGGATCGGACTCGACGAAAGTGCTACTTGAAGACGCGTGCGATCGGGAGGATAGCTGTCTCCGGGGGACAATCTCGGTTTCTGAAGCTCGTGTTACATAGATCTTGGTCGAGACACGATGGTCTCGACGTAGAGTCTCAATATGGTCCGCGAACCAGGTGAAATATGCTATAAGATTGGTTAGTATCGTGACATGACGGGTTTTAACATGGACTTGCCTGGTTTCCTGATCATCCATACGAATTCGATGTCGACCTCGGCATCTGTGTCAAGTTTTTTGAGCATATCTAGAGCCGCGCCAACCGTGAAGCTTGCACCGCTACCCCCTGCTATAAGCATGACCTTGTCATACCCCTTGACATCAGGGTGATTACCGTAAGGACCCTCGACTGACCCTTTCAATTTGATTCCCGGGTACTCAAGGGCACACTTGTGCAGAGCCCGAGTGAATCCGTCGTGGGCTGCCACAACAAACTCGAGGGGATCAATAGCAACCATGGTGAAAGGGTGGGTTTCAACGGCGCGTACCCCGGGGATCCAAAGGAAGCCATGTTTGCCAGATGAAGATCCGTATGGTGCCTTAGCAAGTGTGACACGAGTACCGCCATTAGGGAGTGGCGTGAGAGTGACGGTGTTATTGGCGCTGTTAACGATGATACGTGCGAGGCGGATGATACGCTCAAGGACCCAAATTCCAGCTGAAGCAAAAATGACGTACAGAACCTTCTTGCTAGGCTCCGGCTGATGGAGGCCGGTCATGATGATAGCAAGGATCCAGAATACCACATGAAGGTAGTAAAATAGTTCGTACCACCACGTCCGGAGGACGATACCAGCAAAGCCAAGGACTAGGAATGAGCCCATAGCGACCATGCCAAAGATTTCTTCTCTCGTAAGCAAACGCTGGAGAAAGTTTTGGGCACCGAAAACGGCAGCGTAACTGCAAGAGTGTACTATGGCGAAGATAATAGTAGTGTAACCGGCTATACGATGGAGAATGTTGAGGCGTTCATAAGAGGAGGTCATGAATATGACGATGGGATTATTCTTGACGGAGAGAAGGACGACGATAAGTAGATTTGCAATGGCCATCCTGTATATATTATGTTATTAGAAGTTCTGTTAAAAGATATATTTGAAAACTAACCATCCGGTTCGAGAGGCCATGTTGGAAAGAAGCGGCATATTGTCGTTGTCCAGGTAAGTAAAAGTGACGATCGCGTTGATAACTAGGTATCCGAGTATAGCAAGAGTATATCCTCCCGATGGTAACCTCGCGATATTTACAAGAGCACTCGCTCTCAGGCGCCTGTTAAACTGTTAAACCAATGTCCCGTTCCAGGCAAGGGCAGACCATTACCGGAAGATCGCTGTAGCGGTGTTTGGTTTGCGCGAAGCACCAAGATCAACGCAAAGCCTTCTGAGAAGAATGGCTATACACATGGTGAAGTAGAAAGCAGTCATAGCTGTAGCAAAGAAAATCATGGCATCGTAGTTCAGTTGTTGACGCCGGGCAAGTTTGGCGACAAAGGCCGGATCCGGATGTGTCAAACCGCCTGCCATTGTTAGATCGAGGTGCGGGTGAAATTTTAGAGTCGAGCTGGTAAAGAGTTTCAGATATGAAGATGAAGAAGAGGCTGTGTTGACAGGAGAGAGGGGAGAGAAAGAAGTAGGCGTTGCCGTCGACTTGGTGACCCGTACTAAGTAGGACAAGACACAATGATCGTGAAGAAGTAAGTCAATGAATGTATCAGTGTGTCAGAGGATCAATCTCCGAAGTCACACGGCAACGACTGAATGAGATGTGGCCAATATTCAGAACACATGGCCATTCCCTCCCTTTTATATCTCTTATTGGCGGATATGATCCGAGGCTTTGATCTTACAAACTGACAGTTTGGCGTTCTACCGCAAATATTTCAAATTATTCGCATAGTGGTTTTTGGCAATTGATATGCGGGATCCATAGGGACGTTCGAGACGGCTTCAGGGAGAACTTAGGAGAAGCTCATTGCATTAGCAGAGACGTGCCTGTAGCTTTGACTTACTGACAGATACTTTACCGCCAACAGCTATGTAGGTTCCAAATTCTGGGAACAGTGTGATTGATGCCAGAAGTTAATCTGTGAGTGGTTGTGTGTCCAAAGATCGCGGGAACTAGCATGAATCATCATGAAGCATGCAGCTCGAAATCGGGTCAACGCGCCTAAGGCACAACGCATTTAAACTCTGTGTGAATTTCGCGAATTGGTTTCAAAGCCACAACAATCTCTGTCCATCTTCTAACGTCAAGGCACGTATTCTTTGCCAACATGCAGATCTGCTTCGGCCACCTCTGGTGCTTCTTGAGGCTGAAACTGTGCTTCCACTTCTGCATTAGCATTTGTATTGATCAAATATACATGGCTCATAAGAGTATTGGTATAGGAAGGAAGCTTTTGTGCAGTATCTCAGCCCAGTCGAGGCTGTGGGCATCCTCACCACGAGTCTTCTGGATGCCTGTCAGGAGCAACAGTTAAAGACAAAACGCCCAGATGAAATGTGACAACTTCACCGCTGACTATAGTTTATGAGAGATGTAACCTTCATTAAACTTTATCCTCAGCTTGTGGCAACCCTTTCCACATGGCTTGGTCGCTTCTAAATGCTTGGCTCGTTGCAAACAAGTAAAGGAGTCTGCAGGGATAATCAACCTCCCGTACCTGAGTATGCGCACACACAACCCGCATGTGTGTTGTATGACTTGAGGTGTTTTAGACTTGTTTATATCTTATTCTTTTTCAGGCTTGTGAGGAATAGTTCTATGTGGGGACTAAATAAGAGGAGACTTTCCAACTACTTCCTAGTTCGCAAGATGATATCGCAGGCTAGAATAGGCATCCTGTCCGAGTTTGCTCAAGAAATGAAGTGAAAGGAAGCCTCAAACCGTGACAAGCTGTCGCTGGAACCTCAAAGGGAGGCGTGAGGATCGGACGAAGCATCGAGCGGAGGGTCGTTTGGCGATGATATTATCAAGAAGTGAAATATCTCTTCATAGGCGCCTCGAGTCTTCTTGTTCCACTGGTTGAAACCTTTCCCTTGCATCTTGTTCGGTCGCTTGAATGACCAAGCAATACTTCAAGGCATATACCTCGATCTCAAAGCAATTCCTTTGTATCGTAGGCTTCTACCCCAGATGCGACAGCTTCGCGTGATACGAGCATGCTTTGTCAAGCTGACAGATACGTCGAATCTCTTAAACGTTATCACACAACATTGGGCGCGAAACCGAGATGCTTGATGTCGCTACATGAGGTTGCCAAAAATGTCGAGGAGGCTCTTTGCAAAGTACTCGGCATTACGTACGGTGTCTAGACGGTTGCACACAGCTATGACAGGGCTTTCGTCCCCTTTGCTGAAGCGCCACCGTTTCATTCCTGCCAGAAGCCGCCGGATTTCCAAAATATATCAGTATTGCTTAACACGATTGGCTTATTGTTGCCCGTGTCCCCGGATGCCAACAGCACACCCGCGGTTATGCTTGTAGTACCGCAGTCGACGTTATGTTCCTAGGCAAGCATATGATAAGGAGCTATGAGGGCAATCACATGCAAGGGGTCGTTTTCTCATACAAATTCTCCATTACCTCGACA
The DNA here is from genome assembly GCA_013755755.1 of Fusarium sp. NRRL 25184. Taxonomy (NCBI): domain Eukaryota; kingdom Fungi; phylum Ascomycota; class Sordariomycetes; order Hypocreales; family Nectriaceae; genus Fusarium; species Fusarium sp. NRRL 25184. Next base: position 4,124 of record JABSSZ010001038.1, read on the forward strand.
TGAACAACATGCGTCTAGCCACATGAAAAAACGGGAATCGATAATCGACCGTACACCTGGTCCTTTTCACCCGACCCGCAGTTGTTCTGAGACCGGCTGAACTTGCCGTGTGGAATCTCGTGCTATAATTTGCTAGCATGAGCAATCACAATGGCTAGATACCCGGGTTACTCTTTGGTGATGAAGCGGGAACCCGCTCGGATGTGACACATTGAAGTTCTGGATCGGTCCGTTCATCTATGTCTTTGCTGGCGTGTGACGAAAGTGTGTAGGAAAACTTCTAAGCGATTGACATTTTCATGCCTCCATTCGCGCAAATTACGCTTCCTGTTGTCCACCCACTCTCTTCTGAACAGAGCATATCAATTGTACCGGCGATTTCGGTCGTAAAACCAGGTCTTCGATTACCCATGTTCTCACGTACAGTTCGATCAAAGCGTTCAGCATCAGACCCAGCCATAGCCAAAACCTCCGGCTCACTGTTGTACTGCGCCAGTGGGGCTGCATCAACATAAGGCTGGTTTATGTTCCAGAAAGTCTGTCCAGCGGCTGCGTACATATCTCCCCAAGCAGGCCCGGGATTGACAGCATTGACTGTAGCACGAGTAACCAGCTCACGACTCCAGGTCCGTGTCATTGCTTCCAAGGCCGCTTTACTCCCGGCGTAAACAGATTGGCCCTGATACCCGATAGACGAAGATACACTGGAAACATTGACAATGCGGCCCGCGCGGTTTGTGGGAAGATGCGGGGCGACAGCCTGGGTCAGGAGGAGAGGGGCCAAGACATTGACATTATAGACGCGGTGAAACTCGACTTCTTGGATTTCTCCATGTCTTTCATCATTCATATGCTGGTTAGACGAGACACCGGCATTGTTGATTAGTATATCGATTTGGAAGGGCTTGTGCAGGTTATATAAATCATGAAGGCGACGTGCAGCTTCAATGATTTTGGGAGTAGCTTCGGACGGCTTGCCCAAATCGGCCTGTACTTCAAGGCAGTTAATGCTGTGCAGAGATGAGAGCTCGTCGCAAAGATTCCTGGTTAGTTCTGTGGACGAGTTGGAGGTGTAAACAAGGAGCAGGTTGCATCCTTTGGCAGCGAGTCTTGCAGCAACAGCTGCACCAATACCTTGACTGAGTCAGCGACGTTGTGAGTTGGGGGTAGTTGGTGATATACCAACCTCTAGAGCCTCCTGTGACTATTCCAAGCTTTGAGTCATAGGGACGATGAGACCTGGGGGAAGCTGCTGTGTTCGCCATGATGATAGAAGGGACGAATAGGTTGTATATATCAATTGATTGAAGAGCAGCTCACTGAGAAAGCAGCTAATAAGAGTTTACATAAACAAGTATGTGCTTTAAGAAAAAATGCAATTCAAAAGGTAAATGATGCTCAAAAATTTAGTTTATTATGGCGATGGATTTTGGAGGGACGGTTTAGAAATGTTCCTTCGAGTCTGCATCATGATGGTTCGGGCATGTGACGTAGACAACATATCCCGATAAACATAGAGGCAAGCGCGACACTACTACCTAGGTACCTCATCATCAATTGATGCTACAAGAATGCATGAGAAAGCTCTTTCCATAAATACAAGACCAAGACCTATTTTGACTTATCATGGTTATAGCTTCAATCACATCTTCCATTACTTAAAGCCAAGTTCCCTTCATTCGAAGATTTTAAAGAGTCGACAAGAGGAGTCTACCTAAGTATCTAGTGTACTAACTAATATGCGGGGACCTATGAGGGGTATCATGAATACAGGTTGCTGCTGATGGTGAACCTTATGAAGTGGCCCTAGGGACTTCTTCGGACAATCCCCACAGCAAGGGTCCCAACCAATCAGAGACTCAAGATCATGGAACCAACGGTCTCATTGACGGACAACTGAGAATGTCTCCATCAAGCCTTTCTTCTTTTATACAACTAACGGCTTTAGTCGTCAAATGCTCCTTCGACCGCTAGTCTGTTGTGCTCTTATACGTCTTGTTTGGGTAACTCCGAATACTTCACGATGGAGATGGAGCAGCGGTGATAACAAGGAATTGTCGTGGCAGTGACCTCGGAATGTCCCAAGTAGGGAAAAGCATCTTGGTATCGGAGGGCCGTGAGTCGCCGATGCTATTGATTGTTGACAAACAGAGGGTCTTTCAAGGGGGAAGCGCGGAACAAGGGGGGGGGATTTGGCCAGCAATTGCTATCCTTGGATCGTATCAAGGCTCATGTATTACAATTTTCACTATCGTGTCTTTTGAGACACAACCTCTCTTCTGTCTTCCCCCATCACTTTGTATACCCTTGTTTATTGAAGAAACAGTACTCAACATGTCTGATCTTAACCCCCTCAGTGGAGGCAACTTCGTCCATGATAACAATCGCATGGTCGATGGAGGCTCCATTCTGAAGCGTTTCTCTCTTCAGGGCAAGACTGCCATCATTACCGGTGCCGCCGCAGGTATCGGTCTTTCTATCGCCGAGGCCTACGCTGAAGTCGGTGCCAACATTGCAGTCTGGTACCGTACCAGCAGCAAAGCTGAAGAGCGTGCTGAAGAAATCTCCAAGAAATACAATGTCTCAGGTAGAGCATTTGCAACTTCCCCCCAAAAGTCTACTTTTTAACGAAAATTCTCCAGTCAAGGCCTATCAAGTTGATATGAGAGATGCCGAAGCTGTTGAGAAGGCCGTCGACCAGTCAGTCAAGGACCTTAACGGTCGGTTGGATATCTTCGTGGCCAATGCCGGTATTCCTTGGACGAAAGGTCCCATGGTCGATGGCCCTCTTGATCACTACCGTGATGTTGTCCAGACCAACCTAGACGGCACTTACTACTGTGCCAAAGCTGCAGCTAAACACTGGCGTCGCCAGAAGGTCGGGGGGACTGATATTAATGGCCAACCTTTGACAAACTACACATCTGGTAGTTTCATTGCCACGGCGTCCATGAGTGGAAGCATCGTAAACACTCCTCAACTCCAGGCTGCTTATAACGCCGCCAAGGCTGGTGTCATTCACCTCATCAAGAGTCTGGCTGTTGAGTGGGCTCGATATGCTCGCGCCAACGCCATCTCTCCCGGTTATATCATTACTGAAATCTCCAACTTTGTGCCACAAGATACCAAAGACATTTGGAAAGACAAGATTCCTCTTGGGTATGATTTCTCTATCTGTATACGACTAGTGGATTTGCTGACAAGGACATAGCCGTGAGGGCGAGCCTCATGAGCTCCAGGGTGCTTATCTGTTCCTGGCATCAGACGCTTCCACATACGCCACTGGTGCCAACTTTGTTATCGATGGGGGTTACAGTGCTCCATAGTTCTGATATTGGAGAAATAGATACATGCCATTTGCATATAAAGGACGACAAGTCACTCAAGCAGTATATGAATCTTAACATCAACATGGTTATAGAAAAATAGACTATACTAAGTTATAAGAGCCTTTAGAGAATAAGAAGAATAGGTAAAAGAAGGGGGGGCTAACCTTCTACCAATACGCCACAGAAGACTCTACCAACAAAATCACGATGCCCAAACTGAAGATGTCCTCATTCGATGTATTCGCCTGGCTCAAAGCCTTCGTCTCAGTTATCATTTTTCCATTTCTGGGGAGATAAAGGAGAATGGACACCCGTAAGACGTAACGCCTCTGCTTTCATGGCTGGATCGTCCTTGATAGTCCCCTGAATCTTGGTGTATTGGCGCTTGTTCTTCCTTCCAAAGGGATTGAACGGAAGTCTCTTGATACCCAAACTATTCTGTTCCTCGTCGTACTTGGTCGCTTGAAGGATAGAATCTGCAAGCTGCACAAGCTGCGCAAAAGAGTCACTCTTTGGGGGCTTGTTAAGTTCACTGCGTCCATGTTTGACGTATTTTATGCCTTCAATTAGGACACCTTCGTCTTTAGTCGTCAAGACTTTCCGCATGCTGTGAAGAATGAGCATAGAGGCTTCGATTTGGCGATTGACGTCTAGATCCATCGTTTCGAAATGCTCTTTGCACGACTTGACCCATTTGTCAGCGTCATTCAGGAGAATTCTTGCCAATGTATGATCGCCCTCCCGTAGAGCGAGTTGAAGATAGTTGCGAGTTCGGAAGAAGCAGACCAAGTTCAGATAGTTGATTCGGTCAACGAGGTTCGGTGCTTCTTCTTGATTGGTTCCTTTGTTCTCCTTCCGAACTGCATTGATTAGACTGTCAACCGTGGTGTAGTTGGATTTTCCCTGAACTCTTATGCCGTCATTGCTGTCCCGAAGTTCCTCTTTGAGGTTTCGTACTTGTAACTCCAGTTTCTTGACCCGGTTTCTGTAAGTATCGTCCTGGGTGGCATGAAACTGTGTGTCTTTTACTGACCAAGGCTTCTTCTCCAGTTCCTTTATCTCGCTTGACAGTTTTCTCGCTGCGTCTTGTTCACCGCACAATTGATCTAAGAAAGTATCCCGTTCCGATTCTGCTTCGGTGATCCTCTTCTCCAAGCTTTCCTTGGTTACAGGCGATAATGGTGAGCTCTGGCTAGACTCTGAGGCTTCTCTGGCGGAAATTAAAGGGGTCCTAGGTAGCTGTACGGTGGCTGGAGGCGGAATAGAATGATGGTTGTTTTGAATCGAGGAATCCTCAAGGTCCGCCTTTTCCTCTCCTCCCTTATTCCCTGCTGTCATGTCAGTATACAAAACCAGTTCCTCTTGTTATAGCTTTTCTGTCCCCTCTTTGAGCCTCTGGACTTCCATCTCGAGCTTGCTGTTTTCAGTTTGCAGCTGCTGACAGCGAGACTCCTTTTCTTCACAATCTTTGATGGCTTGACCTAGCTTCTCGGTTACATCGCGCTGCTGCGTGGCCATCTCGAGCTTCAGTCGATCCATGCTCTTGATAAACTCGTTAACATACTGGACAGGGACATCATTCTTGTTCCTGCACCAGATTAAGAGAGCTGCATGGATCCCATTGTTGGAGATAAATTGGTGAATCACTTCCTCTCTCAGTTCAGGAGTTACGTTAACCCCTTGGTCTTCCAGGCCTTTGAGCTGCTTCTCGGCTTTCTCCATTGGAGGAGTTGTAGGTCGCAAGTGAGGGCCCAGTGGGTCGGGTTTACCTGTAAAAGGGTCAATTATCTTAGCAGCATACGCCTGTTGCGCATCCTTGATCTCTTGGCTTGATACTGGCATGTTCCGTGCGAACTGAAATTCACGATCCGGGTCGCCTCTTTCGGGTTCATGGTGCTTGCTTCCCCACCAGTTGTGATCTTTTGACTTTCGCTTGTTTCTGAAATTGTTGTATGTTTCTATGGTCTCTCGAGCCACTTGAGTCCAAGTTGGTTTAGGTGACGTGGGAGAATCATCGAAGTAAGGCTCATTCTGATTACGAGGAGATCCGGAGCCAGTGTCTTTGAGGGAGGGTTGTTGTTGACGGTGATGAGCTGTTTGTCCTGTTTCCTGCACCTCTTGTCCCGTCTCCGATTTTTTATCTTCCGTCATTTCGAATTTTGAACTCTGGTTCTAGATGAAGTAAACAAATGTTGTGTGAGAGGGAGTCTCAGGTCGTAGCATAGGCAATTATCGACGGCTTCAAAGGCTTTAATAATTCCTTGAAAACCGGCCCTTTGGAGCTGAACAGGCTTTGTTCATCAATAGTGTCCGTGTAGCAACCCTGAATATGAGCGTTCTCTTCGAACAAGGACTTTAAAGGGTTGATTACAGGCAAGGCTGGTTAATTGTTGCATCACACCCTTGAGAGCGTCTTCTTTTGGTGGGCATGTTCGCTTTTTTAGGACACGGACAGACATCCTTACTGCGAAACAACTTCATAGAGGGTTGACTCTGTTGAACATTCAATTTCTAGTATCACGCTTAATTCTATTCCATATCTCCCCCTCGGTAGGCTACAATTAACAAGTATCTTGTTTATCCTAAGGTACGCTTCATCGATCATTGTACGTCTTGTGTACGTCCAAGTTCATCAACATCTTCTGTCTTGAACTAGTGACCTTTGTTAAAATACAGAACCTTCTGGTCTCTAATCATTCATCCCCCAGACCCTGACGTTGTAGCTCGGTGATGGTTGCATAAACCTAGGTACTCGAGTCGAGTCCTTTGTCCATCGAGCTGCCAGCACTCGAAACAAAGGACTACGGCAAAGCCATACCCATTGTTTCGTACTTGTTTTGGATTGACCTAAAGATTTCGCTTTCAAAAATAGAACTTTCCGTCGGCAAACCTCAATCGTTTGCGGAGCAATATGTTGTTCAGCCACATTCATCGCATTCATAAATCTCTTTGTCAGTCTCAGCGAGGGTGTTGAGATCCATAATGTCGCAATGCAGCCTCAATGGCCATTTCTTCTTGTTTGACTCCAATATTACAAGATTGTTGAGGAATAATAGTTTTACTTGTACTATCATTCATTACCAGGCAATTTCTCTCAGAATGCGTTCCACGCTGGTGTCCTCGATACTATATCTTCTGACCCTTCTCCGGTATAAACTCTGTCTTCCACATGCACCGAAAACTCAGTGGTCAACTTGATGCCTCTTTCATTCTCCAACATTGCGAATCCAGTGGCTGATTCAGCATCCGATGCCGTCTTATTCCCTTTTTGATCTCTTGGCTGCCCGTGGATTGAAACATGAGGGTTTGCTGTCATGTAATCTCTGTGCCAAGAATCATTCAGGGGTTCTTGAGCGCTGCTTCGAGATAACTTCCTCATGTTGTAATGATTATAGTAGTGGTTGTTGGTCCACTCGAAAAGGGGCTGGAAAGCAGGGAGACAGCCGCACCAAAGACCCGAGTTGATCTCTAAGGAGAAGAATGGTGCTACTCGAAAGCTGGTGTAGGTTCTATAGTATATGTCAGTTGTTATTCTTTAATACTCTGCAGTGGTTGACTAACATGTCCGCATTCATGTTAGTTGTAAGCAGAAGAATGAGCCTGGTGATTGTCGAAACAACAGCAAACAGTCCAAGCAAAAGCACCAACGTCAACTTAATGACTTGAGCTCGTGTTTTGTTGGTTGACGATGAAACCCATATACAGAAGCTGAGTACCACGACGTTAAGAATGGTTGTCATAATCGAGTGAGCCCATCTCATACGAGACAGGCTATATTTTGAGACGCACTGCCTGTCTGGCTTTGAGGCGTTGAATACATCTCTATTCAACTCAGTCCCCGAGTAATGTATAAGGGAGAGAAAGGAATCAACATACGATACCGGGCTACACGACAAAAGGACAAATAAGAATGAAGTCACAGCAGTGATTATTGTTGCCACAAAAACTCCATAGACGCACGTCATAAAAGACCCTGTTGACTCAGATCAGGACAAGGAACTTGCAAGTGGGTGATTATCTTACTGTCTCTGTTGATGCGAGGAAGATAAGCGAGGATTGATAGCCTGACAAATCCATCCGCCAAGATGAAAACTAACTTGTCGACAGGTAACAGCTGTAGCAATGAATAGTCAATGCCTAGAGTATACTTGTAGGATTCGATGCTTGGGTACATACTGACAAAAGTTGAAGCAACGTCTCCTTAGGCACATCCTGTATGTGATATCCAACACCCTTAGTCAAAAGGACGATTTCTATACAAGAAAAGGTCATGACAAGGCCCTAGTCATATGTTAGTCCACCCTAGCTTTGATGGGATATTACAAGGAGTATTTACCCAAGCAACGACAGCCAACCAATCATCCCATCCAAGATTCTTGGCCATAATGCCGCGAACATACAATCGCAAAATCATCAAGATATTAGTGATGACCATCAGGGCAACGTTGAGGTCGAAAACAGATTGGCCATTGCCGTGCCTCGGGCCAAACTCAGCCTTCTCCAGGACCACCATCCTACCCAATCGAGTCCGTCGCCGTCGTCGTGATGGTGATAGTAGTAGTGATGGATATAGCCCGTGTCTTCTCGTTGTCGTCGTACTCGGAAGGACGGCCTCTGCCGAGCTTTCGATTGATGATCTCCGATATCCGTGCAAATGAGCAAGACATTGGTGATGAATATGAAGAGTCAGTCAGTTTCTGACATAGGTGCCTGAGCATTTAAAAGTGCAGTGTGGGTTGAAGAAGTGAGGAATCGTGGTCCATGGGGATAATCCCATTCTTTAAAGGGAGATGACGAGCCATGGCGTACGCTTCCAGACAGTTTTGGGCATCCTTGGGTATAGGGCAGAGGTCTGTAAAGCCACATCGTCGTCCATCGAGAGCCAAAACGTTGGTGGGAGTCTCTCTTGGCCGGACCTGGCTAAGCGCCGTTGATCTTCTGTTCTTGATCATGAGACATCTTGAACCAAACTCGTGGCCACGTTACACAAGGGCCTTCTTTCGGTAAGATATGCTCAAAACCTGGATCGACAGGAATAGTATTGATATAGAGTTGACAGCTTATTTTGAGACCGTATGCCAGCCTTCATCAGACTCCTCGTCTGGGCTCCTAAAATACGGCAACATAGTTGAGAGAGGCTGGGCCACTAGGAATCTGACTCTACAACGACCAAGGAGTATGAGAGACAAACGTGCGTCTTGGGACAAGATACCAAACTCTTGGGACCTGTTTCCTCCTGCTTCTTTACTGCTTTTTCTCAGTAATGTGAAGCTGGTGGCAATCTCGCAATATTGACTCGACTCTGAACACGGCTATCAAATTTTCTTCAATCTGATAGATTGATTCTATTCACGAATAGATCAAGTATATTTCCGATAGCGTCAAATCTGGTCGATCCGCTCGATCTTGTCTTGTCCTCCCGTTCCTGGCGAGGCGCTAACTCGGCACAAACATGCCTCTGTGCCTTGCATAGGTACTGTACGTATATCGTGCCGCAACCCCTGCATTCCAGTCAACAATAACACTATTGACACACGAACTTGGCAATGTTATGCAGAACGATCTGCGCAGCCTCGAGATTAGAGTTGGTGGCAGTTGTCGTTGTATGCATGTCGCAAGGACAACCAATATCAAGTTCTACGTACGTCGCTATCTGCGACCCTACTACGGAGTAGGTAACTAGGGCATGATGCAAGGTTTCGTTGCAATCACCTTTTGCGCCCGCAATAGCCCTTGAAACACCTTCACAAGCTTCCGTAGCTCATCAGGTATTACCTATGAGGAGGGAAGGCATTTGAAAGAGACTGTGGAAACACAACAAGGAAGTATTAACTTTAATGCAAAAGGATGATTGAAGTAAGCTAGACAAGTTGTACACGAGCCTAGAGCTTGAGTTCCCTCAGTGAAAATCACAGTCTTACCCGAGTCCAGCGTGAAATGACCCGTTGTCCTTGAGACTGATCAGTTGTCAAAGTCGTGGCACCTTATCGCACCATCGAATATCAGGGGCACCTAGTAGTAGTCTTCTTGGTATTGCCTGGCACAGGAGTTCATCACATGGTAAATCAAATTAACCTAGATACGACGCAGAGGCAGCTGCCTGGACGCATATATATATAGTTCAAAACCGCCACCCATACCAGTACCAATTGGAATCCAACATCTTGATAAAACCCAACTGTCCTCAACCTGAGAACCATAAATTCCAGCACCTTTGAGCACCCAACATAAAATATTCCACAGGTTGCCCAGCCCTATCATTGCGAGTAGATAGCCATATCATATATCATATCACAGCGAGTAAGCCAACCAGCAGCGCTCCCTAAAACCGCACCCCAACTCTCCAGTATAACAACAGGTAGGACTTTATGATTGTCATCGACTTCCCCGCCAACTTGGTTACCACAGCTCGCCATCGGGAACCATATCCTTTGGTGCATGCCCCCTCTGTTCTGCCCTGCAACTATTTCGTGATGCACGCACAGCCGCCAGATTCAGCGGTGCGGGTGGCCCCTTGCGCGGGGCATTAGGGTCTCGAGGACTCGGGGGCCTTGGCACCGGCTTCGGATGCGCAGGCAGGCCCATGGATCCCTGTGGAAGCTCAGGTGGCCCAGCTGAGTTCCGGTGTTTTGGTGATGTCGGTGAGATCTGCTTGCGGATGTCGGGGTCATATAAATGGTGGACGGGATGACCACTTGGGGTGGGAGATTGTACAGGGGTCGGTCGACTTTGACGTTTGATCCCGCGAGGTGATGTAGGGGCCCAGGCATCAGCAAAAGCATTGCCTGGGTGGATGGCTGTCAAGAGGGCTGCGGCTAATAAGGGGAGAAGTCCTCCGACAACCATGAAAGCAGCCTCGTTCTGGAAGACATCCCCCGAAACACCATCTGCAAACTCGACAAGCCGATAGAAGGAGTAGACAATCAAGAGAGCAGATGCCATCTCCATTGCTGAGTTTGGTGTTAGCCTTGGAGAGTCATTTCGCAGGACGTGGACGTACCTAGAAGGAATTTCTTAAATCGAGAAGAAGAGTAGACCTGTGAGTGCCGGGCGTCGAGGGTTCCTCGACGAGTGCTCAAGCTGAGGGTGAACCAAAAGTGTAGCCCAGTGCATGCTATCAATGACAACGCTTGAATGGCCAAGCCGGTAGCCGTGATCGCTGCTCCTTGTTTCCGCTGCTCAGGTCAGTACATGATAATTGATTTGCTTCTACCGTCGAGATAACATACGGTGACTCCATTAGATTCATACGCCGTAAAGACGATGCCGATAAGCTCGAATAACACGGTGACTGCAGCGAGTCCCCAAAAAACGAGGCCAGCTACAAGTGGCCTAAAAGGACAAAGCGGCTCTCCATAGATGCCAAGGATGTGAGGAAGGATTATGAAGATGGCAACACTAATCAGCGATGGTCCCAAGACTGTTCCGAATAAAAAGAGGAAGAAATGGCCTTGACTATCTCGCTTCGAGTGAAGCAGAACACGGCCAACAAATCCTAGTACTTCGAGCAAGAGTCCGGTGGTGAGTGCGAGGGAGAAGAGGTAGGTCCTGGAGCGAACACCAAAGTAGATGGCGGCGAGAGCAAGGAGAGCAAAGACAACAAGCAACACGGCGTTGCCGCCTACACTCGGATTGTAAGAGTAGAAGCCATCAGAGGCCGGACAGGTCGATCCACAATCGCCTGCCATCGTCGGGTATCAACCAACAAAGGCTGGCAAATTATCATGACAGGCTGACAACCAAGTCAAAAGCAAAGGGGGACTCGGAGAATAAGACGGGATGGCTTGGCCCCCATACATATAGACAGACAGATCAGAACTCTGCCATCTGCCATCTGCCATCTGCCTGGCCTGGGCGGAGCCCTGCATGTGAGGCTCTGTACCCATGGGGCGCTGCAGAGAGGGGATCACTGTTGGGAGGACCATGATGCAGTGCAACAGTAAAGACAAGCTAGACAAGGTCACTACGGGTGAGACGGGTATTCAGCCTTTACTAAACGGCACTTTGGGCGGTCCAATGGCGAACAAAAACAACTGCCATAAGCTCGAACCATAATTGATGTAAGAGCCAACACGACCAATCAAGTTTGGTCATGATCGACGCTCAAGAGCACAAAGTTACATGGTACCCAGTCCATGCAAAGTGCCAGAGTATGTAAAGAGGAAGAGCATGTGGTTGTTGGTTGTTGGATCCTTGTAATCATAAGCCAGGATGACATCCGTAAAGTGGTTTGCAAGGTTTGTGATGGGTTGACATGACTAGGACAACTGCACAGAAATGGCTATGCAACTCAAAACATGACATGGACAGAAAAGGTGTAACTTATCCGGAGCCTGACAGGGTTGTATAACCCAGGATCATAGCAATCTCTGCCTGCAAGAAACAATTTTCTTTGTCTTTGCGGTGGCTAACATGGTGGGGGGGGGGGGGCTAAG